>CM056056.1:150446448-150621448 GCA_029574335.1 Rana kukunoris
TTAGTTACCCAAAAAACTCCTCCCATGTCAAAACTCTCCCTTTATCCCAGTTATCTGGTCCCTCCATCTATTTATTTTGTTTACTAATATACATATCATCAATCTTCTTGGTTGGTGCATTTGTATTTTATTCCTTGCTTTATAAATATATTTTTTCTAAGCAAAATTAACTTAAATGAATGTTTTTTTTTCGTGGCTGTTTCAAAGTATTACACATTCTATATTTTATACAAAGCATGAGGATATCCTTATCAACTCTCAGAAGATAGGCCATGCCTAAAGAAGTAATTACTTTGGAAATATATAATTGTATTTCTTTTACTGGCTTCCTGAAAATATTAGTTCCTTGTCACTCATTGGTGTGCAAAAAAGTTCTCATTTTATAAGCACAGTGGTTGACAGTGCTGGTGATTCTAGGAGAGGTAATATCATCCTGTTTAATAAATATACACTCATTCATACAATTTGACCGATGGACTGTTTTCATCAGACAAACCGATCGTGTTCATGTTTTAAATTTTTCCTATGGATAAAAAACGATAGAAAAAATTATCGTCTGTGGGGAAGTCCATCCGTCAAAAATCCACGCATGCTCAGAATCAAGTCGACGCATGCTCGGAAGCATTGAACTTCATTTTTCTCAGCACGTTGTAGTGTTTTACACTACTGCGTTTTGACACGGTCTGATTTTTGACTGATGATGTGTAGGCAAGACTGATGAAAGTCAGCTTCATCGGTTATCCGACGAAAAAATCCATCGAATTAGATTCCATAAGATATCCAATCTTGTGAGGCGTAAAAACATTTAAAAAAAAGCTGACCCTTGATGTAATGAGTAAGACGGGATCTCTCCTCTATGTCTATATGGGGGAACAGCAGAGAGCCGTTTCTACGCACTCTGAGACAGTGAAAGCTGATATTTCTGTGTCTATTTTTAATAAAAGATGATTGTTCTATTTAAAGAGAGAGAGAACACCATTAGTTATAGAGTTTGTATGTTTGAGCTACATGTCCACCTCAATACCTAGAAAAAGAGAGGATTTTTTACATCCAGGCATGGCCTGGTGGGTGTCCAGGCTGAGACTGCCACTTACCATCATTCAGTGGGTCTTGACTTGATGTGTGGCTCCCGGGACACCTAGTTGCTTTCTACCATTGCTTGGAGCAGACAAGCTCTCTCCCCAGCCAGAACTGACAGTGGCGGGCACAGGACGTTATTCTTATACAGCCTGAGTTGCTCACGTGTATATCCTTGGTTCACATATTGTCATTTTCCTACTTGGACTGTTAGACTGTGCGTATTTCATTCATTTACAAATAAAGACTCTATATGTTAAAGATTCACACTTTTAATCAGCCTATAAGTAAGATTTGGATATATAATTTTTTTCCAAGTATGGAGAGTGCAGAAGTTGCACAATTATAGCCTACAAACATTATAGCATCACTTTAAAAAAAAAACTGTAATGAACACAAATAAGCAGGATGTCATTGTTTTCCTCCTTTTACAATGCTGGTTGCGTGGTTTATGCTGGTTTCAGGACTTCCTCATGGCCCAGAACAGGGATTCACATCAAGTACATCAGCATTTCTTATCTACAACTTTTTCCCTGGACAGCAAGCTAAAGGTACAGAAGTCAACGGATCAGCATAACAGAAAGGGAGATAATATTTTCATAAAGCAGGTTCCATAATTCCAAGCTAAACATCCCGTTTAATTCAAACAATGCACAGCAGAACACTTGGACAGAAGGGAAATCTTCCTGAACTGTTTCCATTTAGGGACACTGCATAAGTAACTTCTATTTACAGATTACTCATGCCTTTCCAGACTTAGCAATAACAGGCTTTCTAAAGTCCTTTCAGTTATACAAGATCTATCTTCACTCTGGCTGCAGCCAATCCTTTTTATGAGGCAACATAGTATAAATGTTATACCATTATAAAAAAATTCAGAGGTAGATTATCAATCCATCTTGAAAGCTCATTAGCTATTAAAATGCAGTGCAGGCATTAGGTATAGAAAATTCAGTTTTGAACTCATGCGGTTTAATCACATTTTGCACACCCTACTGCTGGAACATAAAATATGCAAATATATGGCAGTAAAGAAGCAGTGATAATTCTTTAAACATAACACATGAGTATGATAAAGTTATATGATCATTTGAACTTGCTTTTTCATTTCTATTTTCTACTATAGATTTACTACTGCTACTTTAATGGATAAAAACAGCATATCATTCTAGACTGAAATATGGCAAATCAGAAAATATAACATTAATCAGACAGTGTAATTAATATTGATCTCCTTTTTCATCAACATTACACATTTATTACATAAGAAAAATATAGCAATCATAAGGAATTGCAGAAGTAAAGAAAAGTTGAGAATAGTGAATAATGAAAGCAGAAAAACAAAATGCATTTAAATATATTGGTTGGTTCAGCCATAAATCCACATTGCCATATATTGCGGCATATTCCATATATTAATTTTAGTTTATTGCGCTGCTTTTTTATTTACAGGATAATAACCATTTTATTGTATTCAAATCCACATGCCATATGGCCTTACAGTAAAAATCATGCTCATCAGAATATGCACATTTACTCTGATTTATTGTACTGAGGTTATTTTATAGAGTTATATGTTTATGAAGGCATTGACATAATCCAATTAAAGTTTTTTCAGTAAAATCTTTGGTGAGCAGTTTTATATTAACTCTTAAGCCTCGTACACACGATCAGTCCATCCGATGAGAACGGTCTGAAGGACCATTGTCATTGGTTAACCGATGAAGCTGACTGATGGTCTGATGTGCCTACACACCATCGGTTAAAAAAACGATTGTGTTAGAACGCGGTGACGTTTACGTGTTTTTACACAATGACGTGCTGAAAAAAAATAAGTTCAATGCTTCCAAGCATGCGTCGACTTGATTCTGAGCATCCGTGGCCTTTTAACCAATGCCTTCGCATACTAACAATCAGTTTTGACCCATCGGTCAGGTGTCCATCGGTTCAATTTTAAAGCAAGTTCGAAGGATAACTGACCGTTGGCGCCTACACACGATTGGTTTGGACCGATGAAACAGGCCTTCAGTCCGTTTTCATCGGTTTTGACCGATTGTGTGTACGCGGCTTCATGCATCCAGATTTAAATATTATAATAAAACTGGCCACACGAGTATTTTTTTTTTTGTTGTTGTTCAACCAGCGGATTGAGAAAAATAAAACTACTTAATCCTTTTCCCACCATCAGAAAAAAAATCATTAACACTGCCAGCTATAGCTGGCGGTTCTGATCAAGAGAGAATTTTCCAACAGACTGGTTGAACACAGGTCAAATGATAGATGGATACAAATTTGTCAGGTCCCTGCTGAACTGGCCGATCCTCGATCCATGTATGTGCAGCTTTAAAAAGGAATTTGATCACTACATTGGAACTGGTTTTCCAGCTAATTAGGATGAAACATGTGTAGAGCTACCCCTGAAGATAGGCCCTTTGTTTCTACTTGGACATCTACTTGGCGTCCTGCTCTCAGAAACTCAGTCCCTGCTAGCCTCTCTGGGTTGCCAATGCCACTGGTGCAGCTTCCACTTAAGAGTAGCAGGATCAGGTCCCCCTTCTTATGGGCTTTTGTGGCTTGAGGAGCAGATTGGCAGAGGTCCTTACCCCTTGGGATCCCAGGCACAAAACCCCCAAACTTTCCCAGGCAGTACAGTAAAAGTATTCCCTCACTTTTCCTGGTGTCTCCAAGTTAGGATTTGTAGCTCTGCAGCCATCCCACACAGTGCAGCAGTCTACATGTCCCAGTGTGCTTTGCAACAATCCTCTCTTTTCCTCTTCCTAAAAATTGGCCAAGCCATGGCAACTAGAGAGAAGGAGAGCAAGAGCTATGGAAGAAAAGCCTGCAGCACTGTTGTTCCTATACTGTTGGCGGGGGTAAGTAGCAGCCCATAGGACAGCCTCCTCTCCTCTCCTCACCATTTTTTAAATGTGCTAATTTGTTATTGGTTTCTGTATTTCATACATCATTGTTACTCTTTTCTTTTTTTAGGATTCTCTATTGATTTTTTTACTCTGCGACTGAACATATTCAATGTAGGACTCATTTTAATTGTAGGGGTGGGGGCTTAAAGCGGAGCTCCAACCTAAAGTGAAGTTCCGCTGATCGGAACCCTCCCCCCTCCGGTGTCACATTCGACACCTTTCAGGGGGAGGGGGGTGCAGATACCGGTCTTAAGACAGGTATATGCACCCACTTCCGGCCCAGTATTCTTGGCCAAAAGACGGGTTTTCCTTCACTTCCTGTCCCCCCCATTGTGTGCTGGGAACACTCGGCTCCCAGCACACAGCGGTAGCCAATTGGCGGGCGCAGCGTGACTTGCGCATGAGCCCTAGGGAACCGGGGGCGGTGAAGCCAGAACGCTTCACTGCCTGGTTCCCTCACCGTGGATGGAGGGGGGAGCAGCGAACACTCGACCTCTGCTGCGGACGCCGCTGGACTCCAGGACAGGTAAGTGTCTTAATATTAAAAGTCAGCAGCTGCAATATTTGTAGCTGATGGCTTTTAATATTTTTTTTTGATGGGCCATCCGCTTTAAGGAAGTTTTCGACTGAGGAATGTAAATAGTTAGGTAAGTATTCAGCTAGGAGAAGTTCTTATTTTAGTTTAGCTATGCAGCATAGGTTCTTCTGTTAAGCCTCGTAAACATGGCTTGATTGTTGGATGACTGAGCGTTTGATTTTTGTCAAAAGCATGTGTGCAGGATTACATCTAGCATACTATCTAGTGACGTACTATGAGAGTATAAAGAGGAAGCTAATTTCTCAAGCAATAATATTAAAAGTGCCACTCTTTGGGCCCCTTTCTGCTTATTTTGTGTTAGTAGAAGTTTGGTGAGTGTTGAATCGTACAAAACAAATGCCTTTTAAAATACGTTTGGCAAAACTACATCAGTGTCACCAGCAAGGTAGCTTCATTATTATCTCATTAAAGAAGATAAGAATTTTGAAATCTCATCAATTGCCGTGTCACGAATGTTAATTCTAGATCACGAACGGTAGTTTACAAGACCAAACTCTTCCCAATTGTTCCTTGATTCTGAGCATGCGTGTTTGTACTTTCGACTTTTGTGTGATGATTTCTGTACTGACCATCTGAAAATCAGTAATTAAGTTCACAAAAAAATGTATAGCCTGCATATCTAACTTTTGTCTGATGGAAAAGCCAAATCGTCTGTCGAAAACACCGTACTAACGATCCGTAAATCCGCAGACATCTCGCCTTATGATTTATCCCTTCTGATTTTCATACCGTGTGTACGAGGCCTTAGTTTACATTGGGTAGGGGACTAGTTGCTTTTTATTAAGAAAACACTAGCCTTTGTAAAGTTGAATTACATTTTCAACACTGCATTACAATCTAAAAGAAAATCTAAGTGCCCTGCAAACAAACATAATATTTCGATGGTAACAGTATACCTTATATACTCTCATAGTCTGATTCCGCGTACACGCGATCATTTTTCGGCATGAAAAAAACAATGGCCCAGATTCACAGAGCAATTACGCCTGTCTAACTGGTGTTAGACAGGAGTAATTTCAAATTTCGTGCGCCGTATCACTAGTTTGAATCCTCAAACCATGATACGACGGCTTCGGGCTTCGATCCGAGAGGCTTACGTCTTCGTAAGCCTTCGGATCTACGCTGCGATATTTTTGCGGCCACTGGGAGGAGTCCGCGTCGTTTTCAGCGTCGGGATATGCAAATTACTTTTAACGGCGATCCACGAAGATACGAGTGGTCTTCGCAATCGCTTACGTCATTTTTTTGCTACGTACTGTTAGACCAGCTATTTGCTGGTCTAACGGTGCGTAGCCCATGTTAAGTATGGCCGTCGTTCCCGCGTCAAATTTATTTTATTTTTATTTTTTTTACGTAACTCGTTCGGGAATAGGAATGTCCGTAAACGACGCTACTCAAACAACGAATGACGTAACGACGTGATTTCGCGCAATGCACGGCGGGAAATTTCTGAACGGAGCATGCGCAGTTCGATCGCCGCGGGAACGCGCCTATTTTAAATGCTTCACGCCCCCTACTCGCGTAGATGGCTTGCGCCGGGAGAAATACACTACGCCGCCGTAGTTTACTGGACAAAATCGTAGAGCCAGGTAAAATACGGCGGCGTAGTGTATTTCTGATACTCTACGAGAATCTAATTGTATGTGAATCTGGCCCAATGTTTTTCGGCATGTAGAAAAAACGTAGTTTTTTCCAACTTCATCATTAAAACGATGTTGCCCACAAACTATAGTTTTAAAAAAATGCTCTAGCAAAGCGCGGTGATGTCCAACACGTACGACGGCACTATAAAGGTGAAGTTCCATGCGGATGACGCCAGCCTTGGGGCTGCTTTAGCTAATTCCGTGTTAATAAAAGACGATTCACAATTTTCTGTCTGTTACACCGTGATGAATGTGCTTACTCCATTATGAATGGTAGTTTTACCAGAACGAGCGCTCCCATCTCATAACTTGCTTCTGAGCATGCGTGGGTTTTTAACGTCATTTTAGCCCACACATGATCATTTTTTACAACCTTAAAAAATTACATAATTAAAAATGTCATTAAAAAATGCAGCATGTTAACGCTCCCAGATGGCCGTGCTCACGCTTTGATACTCTGGTGCTGCTCTCGTTCCCTCTCCCCCTTGCTCATGCCCCTTCTTCCCCCCTTTACCCTCCCCACTTGTTAGTTTAAATACATTCTGTTAAAACTTTACAGTTTGAACTGTTCGTATTTTGATTGTTTATTTCCTAGAGTGTGCACTTATTCTCTGTACGTATAAACGATTTGATATATCCTGTATTGTTTATGGATTCTTATCTACTGTTCGAAAAACTACTGTACTTAAAATATGCTCAATAAAATTATTTGAAAGAAAAAAAAATGCAGCATGTTCGAAAAAAAAAAAAAAAAAACGTTTTTCAGAACCCGAAAAATGATATGAAGCTTACACACCATCATTTTAAATGACATTTTTTTTTAAACGTTGTTTTTTTCATGCCGAAAAATGATTGTGTGTACGCGGCATAAGTTTTGTTTTGAATTTGTTATTTCAGAGTTATGGTTAATGTGAATGCAGGTATGCATTGTTTTTCTGTGTAAATTAATAGAAACATTTAATCAGCAGCAACAGAAAGACTGAGCAATAGAAGCATATGCAGGCTCTTGGTTAAGCCTCTAGCTTGGAATCCCACATCTTCTCTTAATTAGGCTCTGTAATCATAGTCAGGTAGAACAACGTGTAAAACCCAGTAAAATTGGTGTGTACTGGCTTCTGAGGAGATAACAAGGCATTGAGATACATTCATTCTTTTTTGGTTTGCAGTGCAAAAGGTGTCCGTTACCTTTATTGCTATATTAATTCCCACTCCGTAGAGACATACCTTTTGTTCAAGGATTTATTTGAGCAGTAATTACTACAGTTTTATTGCTTTCTGAGCTGAGCATGGATATTACATGAACTTTGAGGCAATGACTTTGGGGCTTGTTTGTTTATATATGTTTGGATATATGTATGTATATAGGAAAAATTGATAGACGTAGATTACTGTATATGGAATACTGCATAAACAATAGAAATATATTTGCATTGCCAGCTATGTATTTTTTTCTCCACAGACTGGTGAAATTAAAGTCTGCAAGGTAGACAGACAAAATAGTGTAATGATTCTGTTAAAAAAAAGAGTAAATACCTATTAAATTCCTTCATCTATATCACCTCCTGCATTCTAGTTTCTGTTCTCTCATTCACTTCCTAGTTTGCTGCGCTCGTTCATGTAAGAACTACATTTCCCAGTATGAATTGCGGCACGCCCAGTAATTCACAACTCCTTGAAGTCTCTAACACGTAGAGAGCGTCCTGCCGCACAGATGTAGTTCCCAGGAGGGGGTGAGCACGTCACTGACCACCGCAGTAAAGCCTCCCTTCACGGTGGTCAGTAAAATCAGACAAGCAGGAAGTGAACAGAACAGAGGAGAAATAGAGCAACTTCTGAGCAAAAACAAACAATGCGGAAGTGAAAAGAGGAATGTCTGCAGGTAAAAGATGCTTATTATGAAAAAAAAAATCCTTTACAACCCCTTTAACAACATGATATGCTACAAAAAAACACTTCCTTACTGGGCAATTATACCCCTTCATGACCAGGTGAAATTTCAGCTTCTGGCACTGCGTCGCTTTAACTGACAATTGCGCGGTCGTGCGACGTGGCTACCAAACAAAATTGGCGTCCTTTTTCCTCCCACAAATAGAGCTTTCTTTTGGTGGTATTTGATCATCTCTGCGGTTTTTATTTTTTGCGCTATAAACAAAAAAAAGAGCGACAATTTTGAAAAAAAGTCAATATTTTTTACTTGTTACTATAATAAATAGCCATTTAAAAAATAAAAATAAAAAAAAATATATATTTTTTCTCAGTTTAGGCTGATACGTATTATTCTACATATTTTTAGTAAAAAAAAAAAAAAAATCGCATAAGGCGACTGGTTTGCGCAAAAGTTATAGCGCTTACAAAATAGGGGACAGAATTATTATTAATTTTTATTATTATTTTTTTTTTCTAGTAATGGTGGCGATCTGCGATTTTTATTGGGACTGCGACGTTATGGCGGACACATCGGACACTTTTGACACATTTTTGGCACCATTCACATTTATACTGCGATCAGTGCTATAAAAATGCACCGATTACTGTATAAATGTGACTGGCAGTGAAGGGGTTAACACTAGGGGGGCATGGAAGGGGTTAAATGTGTATCCTGGGTGTGTTCTAACTGTGTGGGGGGGGTGACCGGGGGAGGTGACCGATGCTGTGTCCCTATGTACAAGGGACACAGATCGCTCTCCTCTCTCCCTGACAGGACGTGGAGCTCTGTGTTTACACACAGAGCTCCACGTCTTGTCCCTGTAGCCGCCGATTGCGAGTGCCTGGCGGACATTGCGGCCGCGCATCGCATCGGTATCTCAGGGATGCAGCGGGCACGCACGCGCGCGCCCTCTAGTGGCCAGGAATAGCACAGGGCGCATATATGCGCCCTGTCAGAGATTCAGAACCACCCGACGGCCGCATATATTCGAATGGCCGTCGGGAAGTGGTTAATAGGGTACAGCTATGTTAAAGATTTTTTTTTTTTCATCAGAAAAACTATAGTATAGTTTTACTTTTTTTATTATATGTTTACCTCTTGATAAGAACCATAAACCCTTTCTCCATAGGTTAGTAACTGCCCATAACATTGGTATGCCGCGTACACACGACCGTTTTTCATGACGTGAAAAATTGCATTCTTTTAAAATGGTCATTAAAAACAATCGTGTGTGGGCTCCAGAGCATTTTTCTTGACGTGAAAAATGGGCATTAAAAATTTAGAACACAAGGTCATGTGTAGGCTTTAACGATGGGAAAAAATATGCATGTTTAGAAGCAAGTTATGAGAAGGGAGCACTCGTAAAACTAGCATTCTTAATGGAGATAGCACATTCGTCACGCTGTAACAGACTGAAAAGCACGAAGACTGAAAAGCGCGAATCGTCTCTCACCAAACTTTTACTAACACTAAATCGGCAAAAGCAGCCCAAAGGGTGGCACTATCTGAATGGAACTTCCCCTTTATAGCGGCGTCGTGAGTGTACATCACCGCGCTTTGCTCCAGCATTTTTGTGTGTATGCAAGGCAGGCTTGACAAGAATCACACCGAAATTATAATTTTTTTTCTAAGACATTAAAAATGGTTGTGTGTACGCAGCTTTAGTTTGCAAAACAGAACAAATAATATTACTCTATCATTCCCCATGAGATGGTAGCAGTCTCGAATCCTACCACTGCTATCAGAATGTGATGACTCCTCTCAGTCTCATCCTGTACAGAGATTTTACAGCTTGCGGGACAACAACCTAAGCACCAGCAAACAGATTGATCACTACTGGGGTGGCTTACTCAGCAGTTAACCCTTTTTACACTCTGCAAAAACAGTAGTTGCTGTCATGTGTTTTATTGTAAGCACAAATTATTCACAGCATATGCTGTAAGAAATCTGACTCTGAGGCCACGTACACAAGATCAGACTGGTCCGATGAAACTGGTCCGATGGACCTTTTTCATCGGACCACGCTGAAGTGGTCTGATGTGCGTACACACCATCGGACCACAAATCCGATCAGACCAGAACGCGGTGACAAAGTTCAATGCTTCCAAGCATGCGTCGACTTGATTCTGAGCATGCGCAGGTTTTTGGTCCAATGCTTTTGTGTACTAACCATCGAATCTGTCCGACAGACAGGTGTCCGTCGGAAAGATTTTAAAGTAAGTTTTAAAACTTTGGTCCGACGGACAACGGCCGTACACACCATTGAATTGGTCCGTTGAAACTGGTTTTAAGACCAGTTTCATCGGACCGGTCTGATCGTGTGTACTCGGCCTCAGAGATTTCTGTGAAACTGTATATGTAGAAAAAGAAAGCAGTGAGGTGTGATGTAGAAGTGTTTATGATATTTCACTTTTAGGAGATATTGGGCCAGATTCAGGATGGCAAGTGGTTCTTTGCGGCGGCGTAACGTTACCTATTTACGTTACGCCGCCGTAACTTTACACGCAAGTGCTGTATTCACAAAGCACTTGCCTGTGAAGTTGCGGCAGCATAGCATAAATTTGGCGGCCTAAGTCAAAATAGGCGGGTAGGGGGCGTTTCCTATTTAAATAAGGGGTGTCCACGCGCCGAACGTACTGCGCATGCGTCAACCGTAGAAAAATCCCAGTGCGCATGCTCCGAATTATGACAGTGTTTTCGACGTGAACGTCAATGACGTCAATCCCTATTCATGGACGAGTTACGCAAACGACGTAAACATTTTCAAATTTGACTCGGTCACGACGTCCATACTTACATAGGATGCGCCTGCTTTTTGGTGCTTTATCTTTACGCCGGGAAACTCCTTACGGAAACGGCATAAAGTCACTGCGTCGGGCGGGCATACATTTGGGAATTGGCGTATCTCACTGATTTACATATTCTCTGCGTAAATTAGCAGGAATGCCCCTAGCGGACATTTTAAAATTGCAGTTACGATACGACGGCGAAATACAATTACGCCACTCATATCTTAACTCAATCCCAGCGTATCTTGTTTTCTGTAAGGTGGGGGGAGGGGGGGTGTTCCACCCAGTCTGTGGTTTTTAAAAGTTGATGATCTTCGCATTCTATGGAGTTGATGTTCACTGGCACCCACAGATTATCTAGCAGAGGGGCAGAATGTTTCTCTGCCTATGTAAACTTATCATTTTAAAAACTGGGTACAATTGAATGGCCTCCACAATATCACAGCCCCGATATAAGTCGCTGATTGCTGCCATTATTTTTATATCTTCATTAATCAATGAACATTTTTAAATGTTTTTATTGGATTTGTTTTATAGCGGAAAGTAAAAAATATATATTTTTTTGTTTATAGCACAACAAATATAAACAGAGAGGTGATCAAACACCACCAAAAGAAAGCAATATTTTTTTGAGGAAAAAAGGCATAAATTGTATTTGGATACAGTGTCGCATGACTGCGAAATTGTCGGCTAAAGTAACGCAGTGTCGTATCACAAACAAATAGCCTGGTCATGAAGGGGTGTAAATCTTCAGGAAATCAAGTGGTTATTGATAATTTATGACCTATTGGTGATATGCATGGGTATGGATATTGATATTTATAATCCTTCCACCAGGAGGTGACATCTAACACCACTGTTTGGTTTCTCAGAAAAAATGCCACCCTAGAAGTGCTCCAAACACTGAAGCATTAAGCCCCTATGAATAAAAGTAAGTCATATTTATGCCTTCCAGAGCAATGGCTCCTGTTTGACCCTCCATTTAGTGAAATGATCAGTTGCTCAAGTTTACTAAAACTGGAGTACTCAGAATCTGGTGCAGCTGTACACGGTAGCCAATCATTTTCTAACTTCAGCTTGTTCAGTTAAGCTTTGACGATAAAACCTGGAAGCTGATTGCTTTCTATGTAGAGCTGCACCAGATTTTGCCCTATGTAGAGCTGCACCAGTTTTAGTAAGTCCAATCCCGCCCCATGTATTATTAACCTCCCTGGCGGTAATCCAGAGTCAGGCTCGGGGTGAAATTTCAGTACCATTAGCGGTATCCCAGAGACAGACTCGGGATTCAATTGCAGTATCCAGGCAGAGTTTACTTACCTTGTCCCCTGGATCCTGTGATGTCTCCCCTCTGTGTGAGCGAGCTGTCTCCACGTTCGATTCACACAGTGCCCGAGTGCCGCCGAGCTCCGTTCCCTGCGACAATCCCTGAGGGTGCAGATCGACGTCAAACAAAAAAGTAAAAACACAGTACACATACAGTATACTGTAATCTTACAGATTACAGTACTGTTTAAAATAATTACACACCCCCTTTGTCCCTAGTGGTCTGCCCACTGTCCTACATGCACTTTTATATTATAAATATTGTTCGTTCTGCCTGGAAACTGTAGATTGTCCATAGCAACCAAAAAGTGTCCCTTTATGTCAAAAGTGGTTTTAGAGCAGCTAGAAAACAGAAATAATAAATTAGAATCACTTTCAGAATTAAGCAATAGCGATTTGTGGAGAAATTCATCATCAAACACTGAAAATAATGACAGCGACAATTCTGTAACTGAGCAAATTTCAGTGTTTTTGATTTGATTACATTATTGAATATTTATTATTATTATTATATTATTGTGGCAAACCTAGCCACTTCTAGAACGCTGGACGTTACATGTTAAAAGGTTGTCTGTATTATAGGCTATGTATTCTGCTGGGTCTTATGTGGGCATAGTAATTGATATGTTGGCAGCCGTAAGCCACTAGCATTCAAGTACTTCGTTTTATGTTGCCCAATCGGTGTTCGGCTGTTTTAAACCGAACTCCCACAACACATAACCCCAGACCCCAGCTATCAACCGACTTTTCCCTCATGCAGCAATGCCTGATGGGAGAATTATCCAAAATGTTAAGTTCCCCATCTGGTCCTCCCTGTAGGAAGAAACCCTCTACCAGAGAGAAATGAGGACCAGGGCAGGTAGGGGGAGTGTATTATTTAAAATAATGCGCGGTCCCGTGCCGAACGTACTGCGCATGCGCCAGCCCTGAATTGATCCCAGTGCGCATGCTCCAAATCACGACGTCAATACGCAATGTAAACAACGTGAACGTCACTTACGCAAAGCCCTATTCGCGAACGTTTTACGTAAACGACGTGAAAAAAAACGCCGGCACGCCGTCCATACTTAACATTGGCTGCGCCTCATACAGCAGGGTTAACATTACGACGGACCTACGCTAATGCAAACTACGTAAAAAAATAGCACCGGCCGGGCGTACGTTCGGGAATCGGCGTATAGGCTCATTTGCATATTTTAGACGGGAACGCCACCTAGTGTCCAGCCTAAATATGAAAATAAGATTAGGCGGCGTAAGAGACTTACGCAAGTCGGATCTAATGGAAATCTATGCGTAACTGATTCTATGAATCAGTCGCATAGATAGGAGGGCTCAGACGGAGAGATAAGACAGCTTATCTGGAGATAAGCCGTCTTATCTCTTTCCTGAATCTGGCCCTAGGTGCTTGTAGCTTTTTCCAAGGCTATATGAGAAATGTATTCTAAAGAGTATGTTCTGGATTCTTCCCGTGGCCTCTTTCCAATTGGACATGCTACAAAGAGCTTGGGAAGCTTCTTGGAGGATATTCATAGAAGCAAAACAAACCATCCTAAATGGATAATCTCAGTATGCCCACTTGCCTACAACTAATATTTCATTCTCTGTAATCTCTATGTTTGCTCATTGTCTGTAACTCATACAAAGATAAGAAATGTCATTCAAAGCAGCATGTGGTAAAAATAAAACACACTTAACATACAGGGTGTGGAAATACAGATTAGCTATTTTCATCTGTCCTGCACAAAATTTAGTTTGCATTTTTTACTGTGTTTCTTATAATTATTATTATTATAAATTCTTTGAATTTTCTGTGTGTGTTAGAAAAACACATTTATTATATAGAAGCCGATTCCCTAGCAGTAAATTCAATCTGTCTATTCTTTTTCATTAGTAGACAGTGGAAATGGATTGATGAGTTTATGTGTAAGTAGCATAGAATTTGTAAAACGAGTATAGACATTTCATCTAATCTGCTTTGGCAAAGAAACATTATATTACAAATGTGTGTGTGAATTCTCATTTATTACACGCTAACCACAGGGCAATGTGGTATTTGCATAACGGGAATAAAAATATATAGAACACCCAGTCCTCTTTAAGATGCAGTTTTAACATATGTCATATGTACCATGAGCTAAAAATAATTCCATAGTTTTCATGAATTTTTCTAAATGGCATATTCAATTGTGAGTCAGAAATTGCATTTGATTCTAGAAAAACAAAAAATATTACTGAGAAAATATTTGATGAAGTATGAGCACAAAACTGTTTGTGCTAGAAGTGTTTTTCTAGTATATTGTACGTTTGTTTGGAATAATATTAATAGTAATTCGTATTAATTAAGGGTTTTCATCAGTGCTGGCATCACAGGGAGGCATTAGCAGGCAATGCCTTCCCCAGAATGAGTTACACACCCCCTACATGTCCTTTATATAGGATTTTCTGTTTCCCTAATTGTACATCAAAAAACACAGGATGGTAGTTCTAGAACTTTTGAATTTTACTGCCAATTTCAGGAGAATTGGACACTGATAAACAAAGCTGTAAGGACATCCAAGAATAACCTCTCCCACTACCACAGCAGTGGCTTATATGAGCAATCAGAGAGAAATCAATTTACAAGGAGTTGCTGTAGATCTGATCTGAATTGGGCAGAAATTCTCATTCCTGCTTCTTTCACCGTGCATGTGCCAGGCATGGAGACTTGGCACATTAACAGTGGTGGCTGGTGTTTTGTGGGTGGCAAACAATCCGCTGGTCGGTTGGCTCCCCCAGTCCGTCAGTCAGGGGCCCAGCACTTACCCCATCTTGTTGACAGTGCTCCGGTCAAGGCAGCTTCTGTCTGGGCTGCGTGCGGCTGCTTCCTCACTTACCCTGCAAATCCTCCCTCCTACTCCTGGTGGCCAATCCAATCAGATCTCTTTTTTAAGTGACTGGCCTTAGGACCCGCTTCCTGATTTAGGTGAATCTTTTTTACAATAGAAAATATGAATTTGCTATTGTCACACAATTGAGTGGGCTTCGGGCAAAATGCTCTGTGTCTCGCGCCTAGCCTTTTTTTAAGCCTATTGGAGCCTATGGCTCTAATCACATGCTTAAAAAAAAAAATATCGGGATCTATGCATTCAGCACCCTGCATATAGATTATGGGGCCAGACGCATGGATGGGGGGTTGGCGCCGTGTGTCCTCTATGGATGGGCCACCACTGTTCATTAATGTCTTCTCCAGAGAATGGCTTCTCAGAAAGTCCTTTCTGACAGATGGGAAACAGCAGACAGGGACTTCCTGCCTTCTAGGCTCATCAACAAATTGAGCAGATTTGTTTCCAGATTCAGCGATCCTCTAACCTTTGCAGTAGATGCTCTGGTGACTGTGTGGGATCAGTTTAATCGGATCTAGGCTTTCCATCTCTAAAGCTCTTTCCTTAACTGCTCTGCAGTGTTGAGATGGAGGGAATTTGGGTGATCCTCACCACACCATGCTGGCCCAAGTGGCATCAGCTGTCAGACTTTTTTCTGGCACCTGGCAGACTCTCCATTGTCCCTGCCAGATTTCCCAGCTGTCTCAAGGGCTGGTTAACCTCTCTGCTTTTTGTCTACTTGCTTTGATGGCCTGTCTGTTAAGGACTTATACTAAACTAGAAATTAAAGTGCAGAAATAAGTTTAACCGCTTAAGACCCGGACCAAAATGCAGGTAAAGGACCTTGCCCCTTTTTGCGATTCGCCACTGCGTCGTTTTAACTGACAATTGCGCGGTCGTGCGACATGGCTCCCAAACAAAATTGGCGTCCTTTTTTGCCCACAAATAGAGCTTTCTTTTGGTGGTATTTGATCACCTCTGCGGTTTTTATTTTTTGCGCTATAAACAAAAATAGAGCGACAATTTTAAAAAAATGCAATATTTTTTACTTTTTGCTATAATAAATATCCCCCAAAAATATCTAAAAAAAACATTTTTTTTCCTCAGTTTAGGCCGATACGTATTCTTCTACATATTTTTGGTAAAAAAAGAATCGCAATAAGCGTTTATCGGTTGGTTTTCGCAAAATTTATAGCGTTTACAAAATAAGGGATAGTTTTATTGCATTTTTATTAGTTTTTTTTTTACTACTAATAGCGGTGATCAGCGATTTTTTTCGTGACTGCGACATTACGGCGGACACTTCGGACAATTCTGACACATTTTTGGGACAATTGTCATTTTCACAGCAAAAAATGCATTTAAATTGCATTGTTTACTGTGGAAATGACAGTTGCAGTTTGGGAGTTAACCACAGGGGGCGCTATGACTTTTAATGTTCCCTGTGTGTGTGTTTACAACTGTAGGGGGGTGTGGCTGTAGGTGTGACATCATCGATCGCGTCCCCCTATTACAGGGATGACGCGATCGATGCTGCGGCCACAGAGAAGCACGGGGAAGCCGTGTTTACACACGGCTCTCCCCGTTCTTCAGCTCCAGGGACGGATCGCCGCACTGCAGCGGCGATCGGGTCCGCGAATCCCGCGGTCCCGGTCCTGGAGCTTCGGACCGGGTCACGGGAGCGCGCCGCTCCGCGGCTGGGTACTAAAATCAACGTATATATACCTTGATGTGCCCAGCCGTGCCATTCTGCCGACGTATATGTGCAGTAGGCGGTCCTTAAGTGGTTAATGTGTCAAATGATTTGTAAGAAATGTGGTCAGTAACTAAACCCAATGTTCTGATTTAAAAACAAAACCTGAAAAAAAACTTGCTAGCTAGCCTGTGCATCTGTAGTTTGCCGTGTTTACTTAAGTCAATATAATAAAATATTTATGATATTCTTTCAGCAATAATTCTGTTCTTAGCTATCTACAGTATATGTTACATAAAGCCAAACTACTATTACTCTCTGAATACCTACTGGTCCCATAAAAGATGGATGATGATGTTGTTTTTGACAGTCTGGCAAAAGGGGGTATGGGGACATCCTGTGGTGGTAAAAACAAAAGATTAAGAACTTTCTGTTATAGTGCCTTCCACTTTGGTCAGTGTCTGGTGCCAGCTTTGGTCCCCTTACTACATTTTTCAATTAAAAACCTGCAAGTTCTCTTTTGTGATTGCTCAATGAAAGTACAAATTTTATTTTTCTTTCCCAATCCAATGAGCATTTGTACACAAACTCAAGATGCTCCTTTCCTCTATTGAGGGAATTTTCATTTTGGGCTGGAAATTTTCTGTCCAGTTTTCTCTTTACCTTAATTATGAGTATTTTGTTTTGCCCCATGCCCCTACTACAGTACACATTTTAAAACTTTGAATAGTGGGTGCACATATTCTACAAGAGTGCATAGAGCAACATACCATATATACTTGAGTATAACCCGAGTTTTTCAACACATTTTTTGTGCTGAAAATGCCCCCCTCGGCTTATACTCGAGTCAGGTTTCCTCACTGTGTCCATGTGCACCCTGCCGGCTGTCCTGTGAAGGTTTCTGCCTTGTGGTAATAAGGGTAGTGATCTGGTGTAGGAAGGAAGGAATTATGGTAATACGTAGAGATCTAGAATCTCCCGGCGCTGTGATATTATGTAGTCTAGTCAGTGTACCAAAGCCCTGCCTTCTCCTCGTCCGTGATAGGCTTAACACTGATGGATGAGGACGTCAGTGTTCAGCCTATCACGTATGAGGAGAAGGCGAGGCTTTGGTACACAGCATGGCCGCTGACTAGACTACATAATATTACAGCGCCGGGGGATGTAGAGAATTAATTCCTTCCTTCCTCCTCCTGACCCAGTGCCGAATAATAAGGAAACATCCCCTGTGCTGTGCCGCTCTGATCATCAGTGTCAGACTGTCAGTGATCTGTCTGTGTTTCGCAGCAAGCTTGGTCATCGTTATGTTGTCTGTCACCACCAGTCTCCTGCTACAGCCAGCTCTGCCTCTCTGCCCACTGCAGCACGGTCCAGTTGCAAAAAACAAACAAAAAAAAAACGGAATTTTGTGGGCACAAAATGATACAGTGTTTATCTAAAAAATCAATCTTTATTACAAAATAAACTAATTAAAAGGCGATTTAACATTCAAAGCACCCTACTGACTGACAGGATCAACAAGTACCCAATACAATAGGCATGGAGATATGGATATAAATAAAGTTCAAGTGGACACATATACTGTACAAATTATATGAATAAGTAGGGTCCATGCACTGTCAAAATGATTTGCAAATTGCTTCTTCAGGACATTTACTGGGTAGGTGCTAATACAATATTAAAAGCAATGAAAAGTACCATAAGTATAAATAGTATTGAGATGTATATATCAAAATATAAAGATCTTGGAACAGCGTAGGTTTATCTTTATGCATATATACATGCCTAGTATATTGGGTGCTTTGTATGTTTAATGTTTAATGTCCTTTTAATTAGTATATTTTGTAATAAAGATTTATTTTTTAGATACTGTAAATACCATTTCATGTTTTGCCCACAAAATGCACAGTTTTTTTATAGAGTTTTTAGTCATTCAATACGTTTTTAATATATTGGATGTAGGCATAGTGGGGGTCCTCCCTTTCCATGTTTAAAAGTGAGATTGGATCTATCCCAGGTTTGGGCAATGTCACTACGTAAGCTTTCAACATCTCCGGGGGAAATGAGGAGGTAAGAGATGCATTTGTAAAGACTTCTTTTAAGTGGGGTGACAGTATTGTATTGATTAATTTAAAGTATTCATTGAAGAGGCCAACAGGGCCTGGTGACTTCCCATTGGACTAGGATGCTGTAAACCTTTCTAACCCCTTTCAATGCCACTTGAAAGCAGGGTACTAGCTGGGGGAGGCATACATGCCACTTGACGCACATGGAGGCTTTTCTGGTGGTAGAGTCATCAACTGGAACATGTGGGACATCTCTATAAATCCTTGATGCACAAAATGAAGAAAGGGGGAATGAAACAAAACAAGGGTTAATATAAACAACAAAGTTAGAGCCATTAAAAGAGGATCTGTTGGGGTATCTGGGTGCTGGTAAGATTGAGCGGAAGAAAGTAAGGTAGTCATTAATCTCCCATGACTGGGGGATTGATGTTGTGCGGAGAATAAGGAGCCTCCATTGATGTGCTTTTTCATAGAGGAATGTTTGTAAGACACTACTTGCCATTCAGTTTGCATTGTCGAAGGCTGTTTGGTTGGTGGGGAGATAGGTGAGGTGTCAGGGACTATACCCCAATGATGGAGGGCAGTTAAGCCTTCTTCCAGTGTGGACACGCAAGTAGTGACTTCATTGTAAGTAATAAAGAGTGTAGCCAGGATGAGGGGGTTTCTCAAGGCCTTATTGATGGTAGTTAGATTCCAACAGTGTTGACGTGTATGCCTGGATAGGTCTGGAAGCAGTTAGGCCTCGTACACACGATCGAATTTGTCCGCTGAAAACGGTCCAATGGACCGTTTCAGCAGACATCTCCGATCGTGTGTATGGGCTAGCGGACAGATTTGTCCACCCAACAGATTTCAAAGCATGCTTTGAAATCTATCCGGTGGGAATCTGTCCGCCCGACATGTCTGCTGCTTAGTACACTTACCAGCAGACATGTCGTCCCGCTCCGCCGCCGCACCGCCGCCGAATGGATTTGGCGCATGCGCGGAAGTGTTTTACTTCCTGGTGCGGTGACGTGGCGGCGTCAACGTCACCGACACGTCAGCGCGCTCTCTGCTGGCGGGGATTTTGGTTTGCTCGTGTGTACACGCGAGCAAACCAAAATCCCAGCAGACAGATTTGTTCAAATCTGTCGGACGGACAGATTTGAACAAATCTGTCCGCTCGTGTGTATGGGGCCTAAGAGTGTGAAGTACTGTTCTAGGAGCTGATCAGCTCTCCTGAATGTAGCTAGTAATTGCTCCTTTACATGATAGAGATGCACCTTCAGAAAAACATCTCCAGGTATTTCTGCATCCAGGAAGGAGGGCTTTGGCATATGGAAAACCCTATCTACTGCACCGTGAGTTCCTGAGCTGACAATGAAAGTGGCAGGGAGGAAAATAAACCTTTAAGGAATTGTTGAAGTTGAGGGGCAGCCACTGTCTCAGGAATGCCTCTGATGTTTATATTGTTTCTTGTAAACCTTCCTTCTAGGTCCTCAATTTTGTCCTAAACCAGACAATGTCTTCATAATTGGCATTATAGTATTTGCACATGGTGGTTTCAACCTGGTCAACCCTCTCCCCTTGAGCTTGCATGTCTGATTGACACAGTGACTCACAGTGAGGCCTACTGGGTGAGTCCTTGTGTGGTTTGGATTTCACCAGGCTCTTTGTTGTTGGGATGGATGCACTGGAGGAGAACCTGTTATGTGAGGGTGCTGGTATGCTCCCTTTTTTGGGGATCCATGACCATATGGCCGGGTTGTGACCTTGCCTTCCTGCCTCGTGGAGTGGGCACCCCCCATTTTGGTGTAGCCCTCAGGAGATCAAAGGGAAGAATATGGACAGCTTGCAGGGCTGCAGCAGTTATTTTCTGCACCACTGCATGAAGTTGATGTTCCTGCAGCTGTGTGTAGTGGTTGGGGCTGTCAGTGTGTGATGAAGGATCTGATGTGACTGGATTCCTTTGGCGGTCGAACAAAGCTCCTGGATCAAGCATCCATCTTGAAGCTTGGTCACCATGCTCCCTCAATTGTTTTTTTTTTTTACTGCATTAATAAATAGGCCTAAAAAGAGATTTTTTTTCTTACATAAACACAAGGGAAAACATATATTTTATGTGCAATAGATACATTGCTTTTGTTGGCCAGTTTTGTACTAAGGAGAGGCCTGAGGTGACAGCAAATAAAAAAAGAGCAACATTTGGGTTAGCAACAGCAGTCGATAATGGAGAAAAAACATGAGAAAGGAAAGCATGAGACCACGTTGTAGGCCACCAAAATGTACATTATCCAGGCAGAGACAAAATTATATTGAACTTTTGGTGCAGAAGCCAAAATATTTGCTCTAAATCTGGTCAACCCATGTGGGTCAATTTTCAGTGTGGGAAAACAAATGTATTCAGCCCAGGCCTAGATCAGTGGTTTTCCTTGCTAAGAAAACTATTTCTCTTTAATATTACCACTAAATACCACACATAAGTCTTTATATTCTAATGTAATATGGAATTATTTATGTTCTTTTTTAAGATCTATTTTCTATCTATAAATCCTGCTGTTATTGGAAAGAGATTATTGTATAAAGTAGGTCATAATATCAGAAACTGTGTGCAGTATAATGAAATCAACATATATCTCCACGGAGACCTTCTCCCCTGGATAGAACAAGAGGGGAAAACCTTTATGGTTTTATTGTGTTCTGTGTTTTGCAGGTGTACAAGTAAGAGTTGAAATTGCATTTCTAGCCCATCCATTGAAAAACGGAGCAATGTTTAATTAAACTTTCATCTTTATCTTATCTGTGGAGGGTTTGTTTCCATAATCCTACCACTGGAATTGTCTTCTGCTCTGTTGGAATGAGGCTTAAGTGATTGTGTGATATCTTGAAAGACCAAAGAACCAGGTTGGGTGAAATAATAAAGACGTTTCTGATCAAATAACTTAGTTGTTGAGAAACTTTGTTGTAGTGAGCTTTGAGGGTGACCTTGAAGCATTAAAGTTTGCTGTAGTTCATTAATACTGTGAAACTTCAGAAATGTTTGCAACATTTTTAATATAGCTCAAACAGAAGTGCTGATTTAGACCATGTTTGTTGGCTACTGCACAAATTATAAATATAAGTTAAAATTTGTGAAACAATTGGGTCTTTGTATACCACATACATAAAACCATTTAATTGTAATTACATTGGCCAATGACATTAGATTAGACACAAAGACATTAAAATTATGTCTTAGGCCCCTTTCACACTGGGGAGTGGGCAGCATCAGCAGTAAAACATCGCTATTTTTAGAAGTGCTTTACCGTCAATTTTGCGGCGCTATTCGTCCGCTAGCGGGACAATTTTACCCCCCACTAGCGGCCGAGAGGCGAGGAGCTTTGCGGCCGGTATAGCCATTGTGCCCCATTGATTTCAATAGGCAGGAGCGGTGGAGGAGCGGTATACACACTGTTCCTTCACCGCTCCAAAGATGCTGCTAGCAGGACTATTTTTTACCATCCTGCTAGTGCACCGCTCCAGTGTGAAAGCCCTCGGGGTACTCTTACCATGCGGTGTGGACCCCCCCACGTGAGTGGTGAGTCTAAACAGCGTGTGAGTTATGCCTGCTTCGTCAGAAGCTCCTTTCAGGGGATGACCAGGAAATGACTCCAAAGGGTGGTCCAACAATCCAGCAAATATTTGGTAGCCTGGTGGAGAAATGGGTGTTGTGTCTCATCACATGGATAGCAACCAAGGTGTTGATACTCAGATCAAAGAAAAAAAGAAAAAATAAAGCCTCCTCATGGCGTAGGTCAAAAATAGATAAAAAAAAATGAACAGCAAAAAAACACCTGGCGGTGTGTACAATAGATAAAAGTGATCACAGGATAAAAACAAGTTTAAGCGCACTGGTAGGCGTTTAAGCACACAAGGTTAAGCTTGTTTTTATCCTGTGATCACTTTTATCTATTGTACACACCACCAGGTGTTTTTTTGCAGTATTATACCCCTTTTTCATTTTTGAAAACTAACATTGCACATCTCACTGAACACACTATCCACACCGTGAAACATGGTGGTGGCAGCATCATGTTGTGAGGATGCTTTTCTTCAGCGGGGACAGAGAAGCTGGTCAGAGTTGATGGAAAGATGGATCAAGCCCAAATACAGGGCAATCTTAGAAGAAAACCTGTTAGAGTCTGCAAAAGACTTGAGACTATGGCGGGAAATCACTTTCCAGCAGGACAATGACCCTAAACATACAACCAAAGCTACAATAGGTTTAGATCGGGGGTCAGCATCCTGTAGATCATGATCTACCAGTAGATCGTGGACAGGTGACTGGTAGATCATGGTATTGGCTTGCTGACCTGCCATTCCAGTGCATCAAACAGAGTGCAATTCAAAATAACTTTTTGTAAATTTGGAGCTGTAGTAGGGAGCACGAGCTGCATAAGCCAATGACTCCTCTGTAGTGCTGGCTCCTATCCCATGTGGACTGGTCCTATTTACTTGAATTGGTTGTGATTGGCAGGCAGTAGCATGCACCAAAAGCAACAGGGGGCTTAATTCCTGCTGAGGCATGTGTACATCTTTGGCTGCTGCCTCAGCAGCTAAGGAGGTAGAGATTAGCTGTAAGGCCTCGTACACACGAGGCAATAGATTTGTTCATGGATGGGGGGTGGCGTCGTGTGTCCTCTATGGATGGGCCACCACTGTAATGGTCTGTCCGACCGATTTGAACAAATCTGTCTGTTTGGATTTTGGTTTGCTCGTGTGTACACACGAGCAAATCAAAATCCCCGCCAGCAGACGGCGCGCTGACGTGTTGTTGACGTGGCGGTGACGTTGACGCCGCCACGTCACCGCACCAGGAAGTAAAACACTTCCGCGCATGCGCCGAATCCATTCGGCGCCGGTGCGAGACGACATGTCTGCTGGTAAGTGTACTAACCAGCAGACATGTCGGGCGGACGGGTTTCCACCCGATAGATTTCAAAGCATGCTTTGAAATCTGTCGGGTGGCCAAATCCGTCGGCTCGCCCGTACACACGATCGAATCTGTCTGCTGGGACGGTCTAGCAGACCGTTTCCAGCAGACAGATTTGATCGTGTGTACGCGGCCTAAGAGTGCTGTCATCAACTAAGGGCTCATTCGCAAGCACTGCTGCTGCTCCTCAGCGATCTGAGTGTAATTGACAGGTTGTGAAGAGGTGATATGTTGCCTCCTTCCCACTTGATTTAAACCCATGCACTGTACGCAATTGTAACATGGTAGTAGAGCAATTACAGGTTTAAAACTGGTGTGAGAAGGTGACATCGTGCCTGGTGATCCTTGAATCTCCTATGTTGCTTAGGCAGATCTCCACCCAAGTTGCCTACCCCTGGTTTAGATCAATGAATATTCATGTGTTAGAATAGCACAGTCTATTTAAGTCCAGACCTAAATCCAAATGAGAATCTGTGACTAGACTTGAAAATTGCTGTTCACAGACGCTCTTGATCCAATCTGACAGAACTATTTTACTATTTTGCAAAGGAAAATGGGCAAAAAATTCACTCCCGAGATGTGCAAAGCTGGTAGAGACATCTCCAAAAATACTTGCAGCTGTAATTGCAGCGAAAGGTAGTTCTACAAAGTATTGATTCTGGGGGGGGGGGGGGGGGGCTGAATACAAATGCATGCCACACTTTTCACAAATTGATTTGTAAAAAAAAAAAAATATTGATTTTACCATTTTCCTTCCACTTCACAATTATGTGCCACTTTGTGTTGGTCTATCACATACAATTACAATATAATACATTTACGTTTTTGGATGTAACATGACAAAATATGGAAAATTGCAAGGGGTATGAATACTTTTTTCAAGGCACTGTAGTTAGCACAGTTTCATGCCACAAAATATCAGTATTAAATTGTACCTTTCTTAAATAATTTCATATTAGGAGCAGCAGAGCACTTCAATGCACCTGACAGTGCCTAGTTACTGTCCTTTCTACTTGCACACGCAAGGATATCTTCAGCAAAAACATCAGTTGTTCAAGAGATATAGACAGCACAACATATATACACGTCTTGACCTTTAAGCCTCACCACTCTTCGCTACTAGCCTTTATGGTTCTCTGTCAATAGAAAGGCTTGACCAGTGGGAGTTGTGGGACCTACTGAACTTTTAGAGGAAAAGTTTAAGTTTATATGCAAAATCAGATGCCTGTATCTCTGGGTTTACTGATAATTTTGACACTAATTATTTTACAGAAAATCTTCTTTAGGGCAGATTTGCATTTTCACATTGTGTTAATATGTAAGATAAAAGTGGAGGTTACTTTGAATAGCACTGCACTATTTATCCATAATGCAGAACAACAAACCCAGTGATTTAGCAAACCAAAGCAAACAAATGTGAGCCATCTGTACATTGTGGTATGAGGCTTTGGGAATAAAAAGTGTTGCTGTGCATTGGTAGAATGTTCAAAATCAGTGGGCATTACCACACTGTACATTAGCGTGAGAAATAATGCATCAAAAATGTATGGACTTGGCCTTAAAGTTTGGGTTGTGAGAGATGGTACTTGAATATTTTCCCCATTTATTCTGTAATCCTGGTCTTGTAGCAGCAATGAGCAGTACTAAGTTTGTCAAAAAAGATATGCTTAAAGTGATTCTAACGGTAAACATTTTTAACTTTTATACATTACCTGCATTACAGTAAAAAACATGTTGTCATTTGTTGTGCCCTTTCCCCCTCCCAAATAATTACATGTTCCTGTATCAATCCAATGCTGAGCCCAGCTGCCAGTCTTCTCTCTTTTTTCTCCCTGCTCTCACAAGCTTGACTGTGGGCAGTAGAGGCTGTTGGCTCCTGCTGCTGTCAGTCAAATGCTGTGCGTAGAGAGCAGGCAGTGGGGCAGAGCCATGCTATATGTGTCAACGAACACACAAAGCCCAGCTCAGGATTAAGCCACCCTATAGTAAGCTGATTGCTATGAGGGTAAACGCAGAAGTGGATAAGCCAAAAACTCTGGCAGGGGACCCTAAAATGGAGATGAGGTTTGAAATGGCTCTGTGCAACAGCATTGCATAGAATAGGTGAGAATAACATGCTTATTTATTTTTTTATGTAAAAAAAATTGCCCTTACAAATGCTTTAAACAAGGGAATTATAATGAGTACACATCAAAGGTATACACATTCATTGCAGAGTGAAAGGATCAGTTTCTAAGTTGTTCATATTTGATAGAAGATTTAAGCATTTTAAAAATAATATAGTTTTGAAAGCTTCTGTAATCAGCCCTTCTGTCGACGTATTGCGTTCCACGTTGGAACGCATACGGCGACCGCACGATGACGTCTTGCCCGGCGCCGCGTGCTTTCCAACCTGGAACACGGAAGTGCCTCTATTCGGCACACATGCCTCTCTGCTATAAACAGAACAGCGTGCAGTATACACGCTGTTCTATTATTGTCAGCCGTAGCTGGCCATGCTACAAAACTACTGGTACTATCTATCCCCAACAGACCCTGCACTACAGAATCCCATTGCTGCTACGATACTGTGCTTATTGGACAACACTCATACTCTGCAAATGGATAAGGAGCATCACTACGTTACTTATACTGCTTTAGAATTACCCACTTCATATATAGCCTTTACAAAGTACTGTATTTAAATATGACTTATTTAATACTATCTTGCTGCTTGGGATTACTTAGTATGCCTTCAGTTGACCACTCTGGAATATCTTAGGCCCCGTACAGACGAGTAAATCTGTCTGTTCAAATCGGTCGGACAGACCGATTTGAACAGATCTGTCTGCTGGGGACATATTGGTTTGATTGTGTACACACGATCAAACAAAAATCCCCGCCGGCAGACAGCGCGCTGACGTGGTGGTGACGTTGACGCCGCCACATCACCGCACCAGGAAGTAAAACACTTCCGCGCATGCGTCGAAACCATTCGACGCGTGTGCGAGAAGATATGTCTGCTAGTTAGCATACTAACCAGCAGACATGTCGGGCGGACGGGTTCCCAGCCGACAGATTTGAAAGCATGCTTTCAAATCTGTTCGGTGGCCAAATCCGTCTGTTTGCCCGTACACACGATCGAATCTGTCTGCTGGGAAGGTCTGGCAGGCCTTACGCGGGACATACACTCTCAATTCAATTAAGCTAAAGTTGCCTCTCCTCCCTCTCTCTTGCCCCATACTCATTCACATTGGGTGGGGCCAGGATCTGGGGGCCCCCTTATTAAAGGGCCTCAGGGCGCCCCCTTGCCCAAAAGCACCCACCCCCCATGTTGAGGGCATGCAGTCAGGTGGGGGCGCTCGCTTGTCCCCACCACCTTTCCTGACTGGCCGGGCTGCGTTCTCGGATAAGGGTCTGGCATGGATTTTGAGGGGACCCCCACACCATTTTTTGGCGTAGGGGTTCCCCTTAAAATCCATACCAGACCCAAGAGTCTGGTATGCTCTTGGAGGGGGAACCCATGCCGGTTTTTTATTTAAAATTTGGTGTGGAGTTCCCCCTCAAGATCATCAGAGCACAAGTCGCATGCCAAAGTCGGAGCATGGAAGACGGCATTCTGACTTTGATCCAACTTCAATGATATTAAACGGGCTGAAGTAGGATCAGAGTCGGACCAAAGTAGTACAGGGAGCATTTTCAAAGTCGGACCGACATGTGTCGGATCAGTTAAGATGTCTCCTATAGGGAAACATTGATTTTCACACGTCATGCGACATGAGCTCCCAATGTTGGAACGTTTGTTGCACCAGTGTGAACCTGGCCTTAAAACACATTGGATGCTTCTGTCAAATACAAATAGATCTCTTTAGACATTCATCAGTGGAGTATCTGTAATAGGCATGTCTCACCTTTTCTATAATCGCAGCAATGCAATCATGACAGAATCATGAGCAGTAACATTGTAATGACAACTTAAAGGATAAGTTCACATTTTGTAACACGTTACACATTACACTCATATTTTAAGATGTAGCATGTTACTTTGGAGCAGTGCCCTGCAGCCCCCCAGCACCCGCAGTCATAATTTAGATACAGTATGATTGTAAGGGGGTCCGTGCAAGGAGCCTGCATCATTCATTCACAGAGTTCTGTGAAATAATAAACTACAAATCACTGCAGCGGATGACTTATAGTTCTCAATTAATTGTGAGGGCACTGGTGATCATCCACATAGTTCATAGATTCTTTCTGCATTTCAGTAACTGTCTACCTGTATGGGAGGTACAAGCAGAGAGCTGTACTAAGTGTCTGAGGGGGCCTCGGATTGCACCTGTGATTCACTAATTCGATGCTATGCAGGCTGAAGTGTAATAAAAAAAGAAATGCAAATTTATTTACCTGAAAAATATTTTTTTTTTTGCAAAAGGTGAAAAACTTTTAGTATGCAGCATCCTTCACAGCCCCCCCCCTCCAATAATTACCTGGCCCTAATCGCGATCCATCAAAGTCCATCAAGAGCAGAGGAATCAGGGGGCACGGCCAAGCCATAGCCCCCATAGCAAAGCAGTTTTACATGGGGGCACTCAGAGAGGAGGAGGGGCCAGGAACCCTAACTGGAGACCTGAGAAGAGGAGGATCAGCGCTGGTCTGTGCAAAACCAATGCACAGAGCAGGCAAGTATAACATGTTTGTTATTTAGTTTCAATAGATTTTTATTGAAATTTTTCATGAAAACATATACAAACAAGGTATAAGCATACATGGGAAATGTAAGGTACTTTCTATAATGCTCAGTGTTTCCTAAGAGGAGTAGATATCAATAGGTACCACATAGTGAATTAATGAATTAAGATCTTGTATCGCGTTGGATTGAACAGTAGTAGGACATTTGCAGGGTAACGCATTGGGGTATTATGGCCAGTCTACCACGATCCCACACCATGGTCGTGGAGACTAGCGGTAGTAGATGAGCCCATCTCCCTCTGCCCCTTCCCTGCTTCCTGGTCCTATCCCACCACATGTGTTTAGTTAGGCCATCATACGCGACGTAAATTGTATGCTCTTCTGAAGTTATAGTGAAAGTTTTTAAAACAAAAAGAAATGAGTAACTTATAACATTATAACATTAAAACATTAAAACATTTTCTGCCCTATCCGACCCGAGCCCCTCCACGCACTAAATGGTGGGTAGTCAAGCTGTCTGGTTATTGGATTTCCATTCTAACCATGGAGCCCATAGGTTGATCACTGTCTCATAATTTCCGGAGGCGGATGCCTGAAGTCTTTCATATAAACTGTGGGTCTGTATAGTGGATAGGACCTCTGATATCAAGGGAGGGGTTATAGATTTCCAATGCCTAAGAATGACAAGGCGAGTAGCCAAGAGGATATGCGCATAAACAGTCCTCTGTGAGGCTGGGATTAAATCAATACCCACAGAGAGGATCGCCATAGCCGGATCTAACAGAGGGGAGAGACCCAAGACTCTATTGAGCGTGAGTCCAACCTGGGACCACAGTGGGAGAATGAACGGGCACTGCCATAGTATATGGTAAAGTGTACCTCTTTCTCCACACTGTCTCCAGCAATTTGCTGATGCATTGGGGAACATTTTGGCTAAGCGGTGGGGAGTAAGATACCACCTAAGGAGTAATTTTTGGTGCATCTCTAAGAGGTTTGTACTCTTGGTGGAGGCAATCTGAAGTTTTATGGCTTTTTCCCATGAGCAGGTCGGATATTCCGATCCAAAGTCCTTTTCCCACGCTAAAATGTTTGGGGATTTGACCATGACATCTTTTTCTTGAAGTCCCCTGTACATAACTGTTATACCCTTAGACCCAGTATTCGGATGGCGAAAGAATTCAGCTATTTTGACTGGGAGGTGTTCAGAAGTAATGGAATTTTTTCTAAGAAACTGAGAGATCTGGATGTATCTATACCTGTCTGTATTACTGAGGCAAAATCTCTGTTGAAGCGTTTCAAATGTTAGCATCCTAGAGCCCACCATAGTGTCTTCCAGGAAATGTATACCATTGTCCTTCCAGGCACCCAGATTAATATTTGGTATTAGGTTATGGACAGCAGTAATTGGGAACTTGACCATCTCTGTGGGTCCCGTCCATCCCTTAGTTGCACATAGATGGGACCAGGCTCTCAGAGATGCCAGGACCGTAGGAGCGTATCTCCTATGTAAGGACCCGGTAATAGTGGCTGTCCTCAGAAAATCTGCTAAATTCCCTCTTGGGACCTGTCTTTGTTCCAGATCTTTCCATAATACTCTAGAGTCGGGGTTAAACCAGTGTGACAATTGGGCCAGGATGGAGGCGAAGTAGTAGTCTTGTAAGTGTACATGTCCTATCCCTCCCGCCAACTTGCTCTTGATTATCTTCCCAAAGGCACACCGTGCCCTCTTGCCCTGCCATAGGAAACTGTTTAGGATGCCCTGGATAGATTTAAAGTACACCCCCGGTACAGGTATGGGAAGGGTCCTAAAAATATATAGAAGCTGGGGTAATATTAACATCTTGAAAGCTGCCAATCTCCCCAACCAGGACAACTCCGATTTGGCCAGTGTCTGTAATTTAGCTTTAAGAGTGGTCAGGAAGGGAGTGTAGTTAGCAGCCATCAGGTCCTCTGGATTGGGTGTCAGCGTTATCCCAAGGTATGTAATGCCTTTATCATTCCACACGTAAGGGAATCTGCTTCGTAATAGTGCCTCTGTTTTAGGATTCACCCCCAAATTTAGTACATGCGATTTCGCTGCATTCACTTTGTAATAAGACACCTCAGAAAAATCTTGCAGTACTGATTGAGCAGCAGCCAAGGACGACTCAACGTCAGATAAAATTAAAATAACGTCGTCAGCAAATAAGCTTATGACGTGGTTTTTCGGGCCCACTGGCAGTCCAGCAATTTGGGGATGTGACCTTATGCTAGTAGCCAGGGGTTCCATCATTAAATTGAAGATGAGCGGTGAAAGTGGGCACCCCTGGCGTGTACCATTTGTGATCTCAAAAGGGGCTGATAGAGCCCCCGCGATAAATACCTGGGCCGACGGCTGTGTGTAAAGGGCCATGATGGCTGAGAACACCCACCCGTGGAACCCAAATCTCCGCAACACCTCAGCCAGAAATCCCCAGTGGATCCTGTCGAACGCCTTCTCTGCATCCAAAGATAGGAGCAGAGAAGGCGTTCCCCTACGTCTTGCAAGATGTATCAGGTTGACCAAACGTCTAGTGGCATCTGACGTCTGCCTGCCTTTAGTGAACCCGGACTGGTCGATGTCTATAAGATCTGGGAGAATAGGCGCCAACCTGGCAGCTAACAGCTTTGCGTATATCTTTACATCATTGTTTAGTAGTGATATCGGTCTGAAGTTCTGAGGAACGTCCGGAGGCTTCCCCGGTTTTGGTAGAGCTATAATTGTGGCCTTGAGCATTTCTTGGGGAAATGAGGAGGACGCAGCAGCAGAACCAAAGACCCCAGCAAGGTGTGGAGAAAGCAAGTCCTGGAAGGCCCTATAATACTCCCCTGTGTAACCATCAGGGCCCGGTGATTTATTGAGTGGCAAGGATTTAATAATGTTCCTGACTTCTAAATCTGTTACAGGGGAATTAAGGTGTGCAAGTTGAACCTGCGTAAGTTGAGGGAGGTTTATATTATCTAGGAAGGCCGAAATCGTTGAATCTGTGGGCTGTGGGACCGACTGATCATCTCTGAGATTGTACAGCGAGCTGTAGTATCGACTAAATGAGTCTGCTATTGCTTGAGGATGAGTTTGTTTGATAGAGGTGCTGGGCTCTAGAATATGGGATATCTGGGACCTGATTCTGTGACCCTTCACTCTATTAGCCAGGAGCTTCCCAGCTCTATTACCACTTGTATAGTAGGAAAGTTTTAGCCTCCTAGAGGCCTTCTCAAAGTCCTCAAGGAATTTGAGCCTGAGCTCCGTGCGGAGCTGGGAAATCTGGTGGGATAAAGAGGAGGAGGGTTGGGCCATATTCTGTCTGTCTAGGTCGTCAATTTGAGATATAAGCTGAACGGTTTGCTGCTGCCTCTCCCTCTTAAGTCTCGCCCCCATCTGAATCAAAATTCCTCGCATAAAAGCCTTGTGGGCATTCCACAAGACAAACGGATCACCCACTGATCCGTGATTCAGTTCAAAAAATTCTTTAAGTTTCAATTCTATGCAAGACCTGGATGGACCTTCCCTTAATAGATAAGAATTAGCTCTCCATAAGTAGGCATGACTGCGAAGGGAAGGATCCCCCACAGCCAAGCTCACTGGGGCGTGGTCCGACCAGGTGATGCTACCAATTTTAGCAGCAGTACATTTAAACAATAATGACTTATCAACCAAAAACATATCAATTCTGCTGTAAGAACCATGAGCTGCGGAAAAAAAAGTGAAGTCTCTTTCATTCGCATTAAGACATCTCCATGCGTCATAGAGCTCATGAGAGCGTATGGATGCGTTCAATGAGGGGGGGGGCCTCTTAGGAGAGGAAGTCATGTCTATCGATGGGTCCGATGTGGCGTTGAAATCCCCACACACCACCAACGCTCCCTTCTGCACCCCACGTATCTTTCTCATAATCCTGTGGAAGAAATTAACTTGCCTAGTATTCGGGGCATATAGATTGGCCACAGTGTACACAGTTGAGTTGATCTCACATATCAGAAGTAGATAACGCCCTTGTGGATCTATTACAGTATGCAGAAGACGAAAAGCTACAGAATCTCTCACTGCCACCATCACCCCTCTCTTTTTGGTGTCTGCGTTCGCCATGAATACGTGGGGGAACTTTGGGTGGGTGCATTTAGGATGTGCGGTATGGCTAAAGTGCGTTTCTTGCACACACAAGACATCACAGTTGTACTGCAGAGCGTCTTTCCATAGGGACTTCCTTTTGGCCGGATGATTCAGACCTTTAGAATTTAAGGTGAGGAAATTCACCGCCATGGAGGTGCATAAATAAGGTGCTTAAAGAGGTAGATACAATCAAGGCACTTACAAAAGATGAAAACTGGGTCCCTGAGGAGGCATACAGCGTTGGAGGAGTGGTGCGTGGGCGCTGCGGAGGTAACCAGGTTGAGACAAACTGGAACAGGGTGGACATCAGGACGAGGTCGGTCGGCAGGGCAGAGTAGAACTGTTGAAACAAAAAAAAACATAACAAAACAACAGCGGCCAAAAGCCTTAGAAAAAAAAAGTGCAGGAGTGTGACTCTCGGTCACTCAAGTGTAATCCAGGGGTAAAATTGAACTAGGAGCTGAGAGAGAAAATACAAAAAAATTAAAGAAAAAAAAAAGATCTCTTCCAGCGAAAAGTACAACACAGGTAGGTACAGTCCAGCTCAGTTGTGTGTGCGAGCATTTCTGCGATCCACAGTGCGCCATTCTTGTTCCTGGTTTCCCTTGTTGACATGTCGGGGTGGGTTTTGTTGCGGATCAGGAACTATTCCCCAAGCTTTCAATATGTCCAGGCCTTTTTCCAGGGAGTCCATCACAAAGTCTTTGCCATCCTTTGTGACTATCAGCTTCGTCGGGAATCCCCATTTATAGGTCAGCTTGTGGTTCCTGAGGGCTTTGGTGATTGTAGCGAGATTCCTACGCTTTTGTAGCGTATATTGTGATAGATCAGTATAGAACTGAAGATTGGTATATTGCGCAGGAATTGTGTCTGATTGGCGCGATAGTGTCATGAGCCTTTCCTTAGTATGGTAAAAATGTAGTCTAAGGATCACATCCCTAGGGACATTATCGGACAGATAGGAGGGTTTAGGAAGTCTGTGTATTCTGTCTATGGTAAAGTCCAATTCAGACATGTCAGGCAGGGTTGTGGTGCATAGCTGAGTAACATAGCTGCGGAGGTCTTGCTGCTTAACCGACTCAGGGATCCCCCTTATTTTTATATTATTCTTCCTGGACCTATCCTCCATCTCAGCTATCTTTGCCCTCAGTGCTTCAATATCATCCTCATTGTTTTCATTAGCGTCCACCAGAGCATTAATGGTGGAGGCATACTCCCCCATCTTTTCCTCCACATGTGAGACCCTATCAGCAACATGTCCCAGGTCAGAACTGAATTTGTGCATACATGAGACCATATCAGACTGAAGGGAGCTTCTTAGTGAGATCAACATGTCTTTCAGCACTGTGTCTAACACAGGCTTGTCAGTAGTGGGAAACGAGTCGATAGAGTCAGGCATGTCTCTTGTATCATCCCCTGATTCTGAGTGAGAGCTCACCTCGTGGCAGGCTTCTGCAGCATCCAGACGGAATCTCGCCTTCTCTGGGCTCCCTGAGGACGGGGTAGCTGGAGGGGATGTTCGATGCCTGGGAGAGTTGCTCCTCTTAGTTGCTTTCCCCTGCTGGGGAGGAGATCTTGAGTTCCCGGGCAGCGGTGTTGAGGACGCGCCGGCGCCATCTTGCTTTGGTCCCACGGAGAAAAACTCTGTGAGCTTAAGGGGACGATTCCCCTCCTTTTTGCGCCGTCCCATGGTTCCTGCGCGTTCCTCTGTGTACCGGGAGGTAGAACGCCGCGGTAGTGAGGTGTAGCTCTCGCTGGGTTGTATGCTAATAGCCGCTGCAGATTCGCTGGATCCGGAGCTCCGTTACAGTGCGGCCATCTCGGTCTCCGGCTAGCTCCGCCCCCCCCATGTTTGTTATTTAAAAAAGCCTTTAACCACTTCCCGACCATGCTATAGTCAAATGACGGCTCCAGTATGGTCGTCCAGTTTAGGGAGGGCATCTATTGACATCCTTCCAGAACTGTGCTCACTGCAGCGTGCACCTGACGCACTCGTTGATTGCTGTGTCCTTAGAACACATCTTATCACAGATCGGGGTGAAGAGCTAAACACAGGGGCTTTTTATCATGTGATCGTCTGTGTCCAGTCACAGCTGATCACAATGTAAGCACACATAGGCCGCGTACACACGAGGGGATATGTCCGCTGAAAACGGTCCGATGAACCGTTTCAGCAGACATCTCCGCTCGTGTGTATGGGCTAGCGGACAGATTTGTCCACCCGACAGATTTCAAAGCAAGCTTTGAAATCTATCCGGTGGGAATCTGTCCGCCCGACATGTCTGCTGGTTAGTACACTTACCAGCAGACATGTCGGCTCCCACCGCCGCCGCGCCGCTGCCGAATGGATTCGGCGCATGCGCGGAAGTGTTTTACTTCCTGGTGCGGTGACGTAGCGGTGACGCGGCGGCGTCAACGTCACCGCCGCGTCATCGCCACGTCACTGCGCCGTCCGGCGGCGGGGAATTTGATCCGATGGTGTGTACACGCCATCGGATCAAACTCCCGATCGGACATATCCGATGGAAATGGTCCGCGGACCGTTTTCATCGGATATATCCGATCGTGTGTATGGGGCCTTACGGTTATCGGAATTCCTTTCCTCACGCTGTCACAGCATGAGAAGAAGAGAAAGCTGGTAACTGGTTAGTGTTAAAAGGGACATCTACACTTATAATCAGGGCACTGATCATCAGCGTCATTATCAGTGCAGCACCAACAGTGCCCATCAGTGCTGCCTATTAGTGCCCTTCAGTGCTGCCTTTCAGTGCCCATCAGTTTTGCCTATCAGTTCCTCATATCAGTGCCTCCTCATCAGAGCCTGAACAGTGCACATTAGTGAAGGAAAACAATTACCTGTTTGGAAAATGTAATAACATAAATTAAGAAAAACTTTTTTAATTTGTTTGGCAAAAAATTAAAAAACTCATGACGATAAAATATCACCAAAAAAAAGCTTTACTGTGTATAAAATAAAAGATGAAAACTTCACATGGGTACAGCGCTGAATGACCGCATAATTGTCATTCAAAGTGTGAAAGCTCTGAAAGATGAAAATTGGCCTAGACAGGAATGAGGTGAAAGTGCTTAATAGGCAAGTGGTTAATATAACTTTAAACCATTGCTTACTCTACTTAAAGTGGAAGTAAACCCTTCTATAATTTTCAGCCAAGGAAGCTGCCATCTTGGCCTATGTTTAATCTTCAACTGCCGTGGTGCTGCACATGTGATCAGTTATGACACCAGGCATTGGATGGTATGACAGTTTGGTTGAGAGCACAACCAATGTGACAGTTGGCAATCCCGGCATGCCGGAAATTTAACTGCTTTTTGAAACTGTTAAATCGATGGGTTTACTTCCGCTTTAACCACTTAAGCCCCGGACCAATATGCTGCTAAATGCCCAGAGGCGTTTTTACAATTCGGCACTGCGTCACTTTAACAGACAAAGCGACGTGCGATGTGGCTCCCAAAACAAAATATGCGTCCTTTTCTTCCCACAAATAGAGCTTTCTTTTGATGGTATTTGATTGCCTCTGTGAATAGCACCGCAAAATTGGTGGTAAAGCACCGCTAAAAATAGCGACGCTTTAACGCCGACTCTGCTCCTGCCCCAGTGTGAAAGGGGCCCTAATGCACAGAATGTTTATTTCCCAGAAAGGCATATGTTCATTAGATATTCAGTGCAACATGTATTTTCATTTATTTTTTTTTTTTTTACTTTACATGATAAGTTCTGCTATTTACTGAAGTTATCGTTTGAAATTTGGTTCCTCGGGATGTCAGAGAATGTCACTATTTCTAACACATTCCTGCACCAGACACATACAGAATCTTCTTCCTGATTTAAAATATCAAGCTATGGCAAGCCCAGTATCCTATCTGTATGACAAATTTTGGTTGTCACAATTGTTTAAAAAAAACTCAAGTTAGACATTTTCTTCTTTCACCTTAATTTTCCACACATCCAGCTTACAACAAAGCAGACATAGCCTATCTCAAGCATATCCGACATGAGGAGAAAAACACAGCCTTGTGTCTCCTTTCATGCAGATATAGTTTAAATATCATTGTTTATCATAGTTAAGAAAAACACGGCTAATTTTAGCAGCACGTCTGACTTGGTTATAGGTTTAACATAACGCTGTACATTGCCTAGCAACACGCCTCCATCCAGTATGTCTTCGAGTCGTCGGCTTCTGAGGCAAATCTAAATTTTCCTGATATTCAGGTGGAACAGGACATCTTTACATTTAAGGTGGCCTGGACAAAAAATGCAATAAACATTATTTTCTGATGTTTATTTAGAAATGACAGCATCTCTTAGATTTTTGAATCCTCTACCAGCAGACAATAAATGTGTAAGACTGCTCTATGAAACCATTCTTCAAAGCACCAAGCTGTGAACAACTAGAAGAAGAGTCACGGAATATTCTCACAAATATATTGGCATGCACAGTCTAGAGGGAAAGAAATGAGCACCTTGTGGTTCCTTTATGAGTAGTAATATGCTGGTCCTGGTCGAAAGCATACAACAGTGTAGCTCCTGATGTCAAAAACAAATAATGCTGCACTAGTGATAATAAATGTATTCAGGCACTTAGTGTATCAATTCTTATGTGCAAATATAAGTGCTGACATAATAACATGTGAATATACAATAATATGATACATTTGTGTGTATTTCTTCTTGTAATGATATAAATCCCTTCCTTGAATGCAGTCATAATTCATGAAAATGTCAGAAAAAAGTTGTAACTTGTTTTGTCTTCACAAATTCTAAAAATCTGTGCTTTGAATTTATTCAACTTAGTGCTCCCCCCATAAGAAATGTGCTTACTTCACAGAGTGTGACCTCACACTTTAAGCAATTGTAAAACCCAAATTAAAATAAATAAATAAATAAAAACCTGCAAGAGAAAGGCATAATGAGCTAGTATGACTAGCATACTAGAACATTATGCATTACTTACCTTGGATCGAAGCACCCAAATCTGTCCTCATCTCCCCCTCCAGGTGCAGACATCTCACCGGAAGGTTACTTCTGGGTATCGCCACTCCATCACTGTGATTGGCCAGAGCGGCGATGACGTCACTCCACACATGCATGCAGGAGCCGTCAAAGCCAGCATTCTCCATTGAGAAAACAAGCATTTTCAGTGTGCCTGCGATCCGTGCCTTAGACCAGTGTTTTTCAACTCCAGACCTCAAGGCACACCAACAGGTCAAGTTTTCAGGATTTCCCTCAGATGAAATGGTTGTGGTGATTACTAAGGCAGTGAAACTGATCAAATCACCTGTGCAAAATAATGGAAAGCCTGAAAACATGACCTGTAGACAACGATGCTTTCTTTTTGGCAAATATCTCCTAAACCGTGTAGGTTGCAAGTCGTAATCTAGGATAACCTGTAGGTGAAAGTTGCAATGGAGGGTTTACTTCCATTTTAAGTTTGGTCAAATAAAGTATTTTAGTCACCCCGAACTAACAGATCATGCTTTCCACCTTGTCGCTTCATTGATGTGCCTCCATTATGGCTTGATATATATATGAGAGAGAGAAATGAATCCCCCTGATGAGTCACGAGACCCTGTGCTGTAACGCGTAGGGGAGGAGCAGATTGGTTTGGCAAAATGATTTTGCATCTTTCATGGAGAGGCATGAAGTAGCTGCAGCATTGTGGTTTTATATCATATATGCTGTATACAGTTTTTATGCACATTTTTTTAATAAATGTAATATTGTAAAACAATATAAGCACTATTTGGATCTCCCTTTCTATATATATATATATATATATATATTAAGTCATAATGGAGGCACATCAATGGAAAGCATGATCTGTCTGGGGTGACTAAAAAGCTTTATTTGTTCAAATGTAAGTGTGAGGTCACATTCTGTGAGGTGAGCACATTTCTTATGGGGGAACACTGAGTTGAAAAGATTCAAAGCACAGATTTTTTTAGAATATGTGGAGACAAAACAAGTTATAACTTATTTTCTGACATTTTCATGAATTAAATATATGACTGCATTCAAGCACAGGATTTATATTATTACAAGAAGAAATACACATGAATGTATCATTGTATTTTATATTCACATGTTGTTATGTTGCAAGAAAAGAAATGGCTGCACATCCAGGAATTCTTGTGCATAATCATTGATGATTAAGCACAAGATGTTTTTGTGAAACGCGTCTACGTTACCTCGTGTTGGTGTCTTTGGTGATATCACTTTGAACAATAAAACGCAATCGGATTTCCTGGATGTGCAGCCATTAGAGTTGAGCGGACACCTGGATGTTTACCATTCAGAATCACAATATCTGGACTTTATACTTTGGATGCTCTTTGAAAACACCCTTTTTTTTAACGTTGTGTTTATATGTAACCTTTTGCTGCCAGTATATTGTGCAAGCTGCTTGTTATTCGTAAGTGCACGTTTATTGTTATTTTATGGGCTTTATTAACCACTTCAGCGCCGGACCATATTGCTGGTTAATGACCAGGCCACTTTCTGCAATTCGGTAATGCGTCGCTTTAACTGACAATTGCGCGGTCGTACGACGTGGCTCCAAAACAAAATTGGCGTCCTTTTTTTCCCACAAATTTTCTTCTTTGGTCGTATTTGATCACCTCTGCATTTTTTTTTGTGTGCTATAAACAAAAATAGAGCGACAATTTTGATTTTTTTTTTATATTTTTTACTTTTTGCTGTAATAAATATTCCCCAAAAAATATAATTTTTTTTTTCCTCAGTTTAGGCCGATAGGTATTCTTCTAAATATTTTTCGTTAAAAAAAAACGCAATAAGCATTTATTGATTGGTTTGCGCAAAATGTTTCTTTATTACTAGTAATGGCGGCGTTCAGCGATTGTTATCGGTACTGCGACATTATGGCGGACACTTCGGACACTTTTGACACATTTTTGGGACCATTGCCATTTTTATAGCGATCAGTGCTATAAAAATGCATTGATTACTATAAAAATGCCACTGGCAGGGAAGGGGTTAAGACTAGGGTAGCCAGGAAGGGGTTAATCATGTTCCCTGGGTGTGTTCTAACTGAAGGGGGGTGGACTGACTAGGGGAAATGACTGATCGCTGTTCATACATTGTATGAACAGACGATCAGGCATTTCTCCCCCTGACAGGACCGGAGCTGTGTGGGCACATGCGTCGGGATCAGGAGCGAGCTGGGGGGTGCACGCATGCTCCCATATTGGCTAAGCTGCGAGATGACGTATAGCTACGTGATCTCGCCCAGCCGAGCCGACCTGCCGCCGTATAACTGTAGCGGCTGGTCGGCAAGTAGTTTTTAGCCCAATCCCATACACAGTATGTACTGTATGTCTGTTTTTTAGATTTGAATAAATGTTTGTTTTAATCTATATAATGTCTACGCTATATCATTATATAAATAATTAATTTATATATTTTATTTTCACATATTGAATTTTTTTATTCCCCAAAAAATTATTACTTATATCAATCCTTAATAGTCATTCCAATTTGTAAACTACTAACATTCTGCAGGAGACCCAACATGCAGGAAAAAAAGGATTTTAAGCCAGTAATCCTCATCTGCATTTGCTCCTCATCTCCTCCTTTTTGGGAAGATTGGAAAATACTGCAAATGTGTGTAAAATACAAGAAACAGGACCGAGGGTTTGTGCCTGAATTCATCTGCCTAATAAATAAGTCTTTTAATTGTTGTTTAGAATCCTTAAATTTGCTACAAACAATGCTTGACTTTAACAAGGGACTAAATCCATATTCAATTGATGCTGAAAACAATTCATTTGGTCCAAAAATACAGGATGCAGCAATCTAGATGTACATAAAGGGAAGAAACTTCTTGCTCTGTAAAATGTCACCAGATTCTGGAATAGCAAGTCATCTGCTCAAGGCCAACACGTGGGTTGAAAGAGGCCTCCACACAGCTGCTTTGTGTACATTCCACCTGAGTGAAAGAATGTAAACCTATTTATACCTTCTGAATATAAAAGACAGCGACAACATAAAAGAAACGCTGCTATGCTAAATAAAAAAATCCTGCTTTTATTAAGCCCTTGACTTTATATCTTTATTTTCAGAATTCCTGATAATATGTATCCTATTAAAATACCTAAAAGAACAAGATCTCAAGTGCAAGTTATGAAAAAATCATTTTTCAGCAGACCTGTTGGGTCTACTGTTTCTGACTAAGGAAAAGCGTAATATTCTCCTGGCATATTAGAGAAGAGTGGCTATTTTTTCAAATGATGTGGTGACCTGTATATTAATAATGTACAGTATGTCTACTTTGGGCACTTATCACACATGTTGAACATCTAGGGGCTTGGAGAGGACCCATGCCACACCAGTGGCATTAGTTTAGGGGTTTGGAACAGACCCAGACCAAGCTGGTGGCATTATTTCTTCTAACTGGTCAGGAATCGTACACATGACTGGGTTTCTCGGCAAAAACCAGCAAGAAAACTGATTCTTGCCAAGATTCCCATTCGTGTGTACGAGGCATTCAGGTTTATCGTCAGGAAATCTGGCCAAAATCTTGACGAGAAAAAAAAGAGAACCTGCTCTCTTTTTTCTCGTCGAGATTCTTGTCGGCCTGTTTCCTGACGAGAAACCCAAGCATGTGTATACTTACCTGTCGCCATGGAAACCCGCGCATGCCCGAAATGACTTTGACGCATGCGCAGAAGCTTCCACGGCATAGGTAGGGTGAAGCAAGATTGCTGCGACGGCATTGAATGTGACAAGCGCATGCTCGTCATACGCAATGATGTCACTGCGTTCTTTCCTTTCAAGAGAACCGTGGTTCTTTTGAAATGACAGTCAGTACACTCCGGCGGCAAGAGTTTCTTGCCAAGAATCTTGTCAGGGAAAACAACAGGTTTTTCCTGACGAGATTCTCGGGCGTATGTTCTAGGCCTCGTAGCTTAAAACTGTAGCTGGGCAAAGAGAAATCTGAAACCAGCAGTTTTGCTTTCTTTTAACCTCTACAGAAGGTTGTTGTTATAAAATTAATAAATACATGATTGACATAATTAAATTATAAAGCTCTTAAAAGCCAAAGTTTAGGCAAGTAGCTAAATACACAGTTGAAACACATATATGCAAAGTGGTGTAATTGCCAAAAGATTTGTAATTCCATTTTGCCTATTTCGTGATTCAACAAAGTAAACATTGGAACCATTAGAAAAAAGGTACACATAGGCAGGAAAATAAACAGAACATTACAAAAAAGTCCCCTGCATACTCCCCAGCTCAGTTCAAAAATCCTAAATAACTCTTTCAACAGAGGGTTTAGCGGCACGTATTTGCAAATACATGTTTTCCAAAGTAACTCCAAACTATCTAAGCTTTCAGCTTAAAGTGGGGTTCACCTGAATTTTTTTTTATAAATCCAGCAGCTACAAATACAGCAGCTGTATTGACACTTACGTGTCCAGGTCACCCACGACGTCGGCAGCCAAGAGCGAGCAACCGCTCGGCTCTCGGCTTCCCCCGCTGCCATCCTCCCATCCTCGGTGAGGGAATCAGGAAGTGAAGAGCTGCAGCTGCACTGCCCGATTCCCTACTGTGAATGTGCGAGTAGCACTGCGCCATCATCACTGGTCCCCGATGTGTTCTGGGAGCCGCGTGTTTCCCAGAACACAACAGGGGTCTGTACGCAGAAGTGGTGCAAATACCTGTATTATACAGGTATCTGCACCCCCTCCCTCTAAAGGTGCCAAATGTGAAACCGGAAAGGGGGAGGGTTCCGAAAAGCGAAAGTTCACTTTTGGGTGAACCTCTGCTTTAATATAGTCAAATGTAACATAGCTTTGGGTGCCCATACATGACCTGATCCAGCCCTCAATATGATGGTCAATATGATGGTCTCCCAACCATCACATTGAGAGAGAGAGAGAGAGAGAGAGAGAGAGAGAGAGAGAGAGAGAGAGAGAGATGGTGTATGTCATAACTTAGAAGCCTATTCATAAAGAATAACAGATCCTGATATCCTCTTTCCGCTGGACACTGTGGTGATTACATTCACACCCCCAGAAGTGTTCTCTGTATAATGCTGCATAGAACGCTCTGTGAGAGGAAGAAAAAACAGTCATGACCTCTGAGGCCGCATACACACCACTAAATAAATCCGATCAAATCGGTCTGACAGACCGATTTGATCGGATTTGTCTGCTGGGCTATTTTGGTTTGATCGTGTACACACGATCAAACCAAAATCTCCACCGGCAGACAGCGCGGTGACGTGGCGGTGACGTTGACGCCGCCACGTCACCGCACCAGGAAGTAAAAAACTTCCACGCATGCGTCAAATCCATTCGACGCATGTGCAGACAGATATGTCCGCTGGTTAGTGTACTTACCAGCAGACATATCGGACAGACGGGTTCCCAGCAGACAGATTTTAAAGCATGGACCGTTTCCAGCAGATAAATTTGATCGTGTGTACGCGGCGTAACAGGTCACATGACAGGTCTCTCCTCCTCCTAGAACTCATCTTTTTATATTTATTGAAATTAAAGGATAAGTTCACCTTTTGTAACATGTTACATCAATATTCAACATAACATGTTATGAAAATACCGGCCTCCACAGCTAGCGAGGATCACATTACTCATTCACTGTGTCTCTTGTGAATGGATAACTACAAGGTCCAGCAGCCTTTGCAACTGTCGGCTTAACATTTTCAATAAACTACCACGGCTCTGTGGTAGTTCATTGAGACTTCCTGTCAGAGTGTATTGGCTTCCCCATACAAGGTACGAGGAAGCCAATACACTAACAGATCTACAGGAGACCTGCATGGCACCAGTGATCTGCTGTGCGCTGGTGCAATGCTTTACAGACTCCTGCAACAAAAAATAATAAATGCACATTTTTTTTACCTGCATTTATTTTTATTTAGCTTCTCCTTTATGAGAGTCTCACTAGCTTCTGTGTTTAATTATTGTATGACCATCTTTCAGCTGCTATACTAGTTATGCATTTTATTCCAGATGCTTTGACTTAAACACGGGTGCTCTAATTAGTGTATAGGAAGTGTTGTATGCTGTACTGCATTGCTGCTTTCAATTTGTAAATATGTGACAAGTTTTGCTTAGCATTTACCTTTTTTATAATTCTGCTATATTCTCAGTCTTTACATTCTGGTTATATTTTCATGTGCCTGGTATAGCACTGTATGTAATTCTCTATCATCATGGTTTTACTCTGTTAACATCACATTTACTTTTCACTTGATCAGATATGAATATTACCCAAAATGAAATGTTACCGAAAGTTTGGAACATTTAACTCTGGTGTCATCACCTGCAGAAGTTAGATTTCATGGGCCAGATCCACAAACAATTACGGCGGCGGATCTCCAGATCCGCCGCCATCATTTCAAATCTGCACCGGCGTATCATTGTTTTCTATCCACAAAACAAGATACGCTGTTTTTTGGTGTAGATATGCCGTCGTCCTAAAGTGTCCTATTTACGCTGGACGCTAGAGGCGCTTCCACGTCCAATATGCAAATGCAAATGAGGTAGATACACCGATCCACGAACGTACGTACGCCCGGCGCAGTGTTTTTACGTCGTTTGCGTAAGCTTAGGTCCGGCGTAAAGTTACCCCTGCTGTATAGAGGCGTACGTAATGTTAAGTATGGACGTCGGGCCAGCGTCAATTTTTCCGTCGTTCACGTCGTTTGCGTAAACCGTTCGCGAATAGGGATTTGCGTAGGTTACGTTCACGTTGTTTTCATTGATGTTTTGCGACGTGATGCGCACTGGGATATCTCCACGGACGGCGCATGCGCCGTTCAAAAAAAACGTCAAATACGTGGGGTCAAGTTGATATACATGACATCACGCCCACATCCAACTCATTTGAATTGCGCGGCCTTACGCTGCAACACTTACACTACGCTGCCGTAAGTTACAGTGGAAAGTGTTAGTGGATAAGGATACGCCGCTGTAACTTACAGCGGCGTAGTGTAACTGGGATAGGCTACGCCAGCGCCAGCCCTTTGTGGATCTGGTCCCATATGTTCTACCTTAGACTTACCAGGGTTGATTTTACTAAAGGCAAACAGACTGTGAACTTTGCAAGTGCAGCTGCATTCATTTTTACCAGAGCTTAGTGAATGTGGTGATATTCTGCTGAGTTCCATCATCCAATCATGTGCAAACAAATTGCTTTTTTTTAAGTTTTCCTTGTAACATGTGCAGCCACACTTGCAAAGTGAATAGTTTATTTGCCTTTAATCAATCCCATTGTATAGATATAAAGAGATGTAAGGTCCCCAGTGCAGGAATGTGAGTTTGGGATATTAGGAATATCCCTGGTGGATGACTGAGTTTAGTTCCTGCTAGAAATGTGCTTCTGGGGGTTTCTAAAGCATGGGTGTGATCCAGTTAAAGGCAAGATTTTTTTAGTCAACTGTGAAAGTGTTGAGTGTGTTTTCTGAAAGTAAAATTCTGTGAAATACATTGTATGCCAGGGACGTGCCGTCAGGGGAGGCAGGTAAGACAGAGCTTTGATGGTCGTAGCCCGGTGACCTGAGGTTACAGAGACCCCACATTTAGGTAGCATAAGTCATACTTCACCACTGGGAAAAATGTGGGGCTCCTACGACCCATAGTTCCAGAAATATGGGGCTTCTTGCGCAGCCTGTCAGAAGCTACATACAGGGCGGCCAGTTTAAATACAAGCTGACACACTCTGTTTGCAACAGACTGAGAGGGATGAGCTCACAACGTCTCTCCTCACTTCTTGTCAGAGACACTGATCTCAATGGACAGCTTTTAGTACCACTAAAAAACAAATGCTCCCTTCCAGCCCTCTTAACTACAAGGAAAAAACATGGGTTTATGGGTATAAGATTTACCCACAATCCCATGTTTTTCTCACACAGTTAAGAGAGAGAATGATAATCTGCTGTTGTTAAAAAAGTTCTGTTTTAATCAAGCTAAATTATATATTTCTATGCTGTATGTTATAAGATAAATTATTATTTTTGTATTTACTGTGAAGTTACTGGTTGGAAGTTATAACTTCAAACGTCAGTGATGTCCATTAAGCCACCTGCTTGAGCACAGTTTTTGAAAATATAATAAATTACCTTATAAACAATATATAATAATTATTTGTATATTACTTATGGCAATTAACCCCTTCTCTCCTACATGTAATAATCATATTTTTTTTTTCTAGAAAATTATTCAGAACCCCCAAACATTAAATATATTGTTTTAGCAGACACCCTAGGGAAAAAATGGTGGATGTTGCAAATTTTTAAGTAACACACTATTTGCGCAATTCTTCATAAATAATAATAATAATAAAAAAAAAACACTAAAGATAACCCAATTTTATAATGTGAAAGATGATGTTATGCCAAGTAAATAGATACCCAACATGTCTCACTTTAAAAATGCGCACACTCGTAGAATGGCGCCAAACTTCAGTACTTCAAAATCTCCATAGGCGACACTTAATTATTTTTTTTACATATTACATGTTTAGAGTTACAGAGGAGGTCTAGTGCTAGAATTATTGCTCTAGTACTAAAGATCACAGCGTTTGTAACCTGTGTGTACCTGGCTCTGATAATAGCCAGTGCCTCACTAGCCACTGACCTCACCACATGTCCCTCTATGCTATGCCCTGGCCTTGCATTTGAACAACTAAATAGAGAGCAGTGTGGGGGTCTGCTGAGCCCTGTGTATACTGTACCTAGAAAACTACTCTGACTCAGTGTGACTCAGTGGGTGTTTCTTTTGCTCCTGCCAGTGACTTTGGGTTTATTTTAAACAAGACTATAGATCAGGGATCTTCAAACTACGGCCCTCTAGCTGTTGCGGAACTACACATCCGATCCCATGAGGCATTGTGAAACTCTGACATTCACAGACATGACTAGGCATGATGGGAATTGTAGTTCCTGAACAACTGGAGGGCCATAGTTTGAAGATACCTGCTATAGATAGTGTAAAGAACATTTTTTAGGACTACATTTCAGATTGGACCTGTGAATTTATTTGACTGGTATACCTTTCCTAAGAGAAATATGGATGGTCCCATTGGTGTTTTTTTTTTTTCTGAAATTTCTAGTTGTCTCTATCTTTAATACAGTCAGTCACTGGCCATGTATATGTAGGTGTTTGAGAAAGTCTATAAATGCATACTAATTCTAGGTTAGTGAGTAAAGCCAGAGGATCAGCATTGCAGCTAGACAAGACTAGACTAGAGAAAATCAGAATTGTTGAAGGAAAGGTTTATTATGCATAAGAAACAATACATTTGATTCTCTGTGTCAGAATTCATCTAGGAGGAACATATGTCACCAGCACCTTGCATTTCTAATGTATAATTCAGCGTGCATGCGTATTTCCTTACTGTGCAGGACCTATTTATCAAGTCATAAATGACAACGTGCATAAACAACCCTTATCTTATGTTTACAGCAAACAAAAACTGTAAAAGTCCATGTATATTGTCTAGAGCATCATGATTATGTCATTACTCCTGATAACAGTAACAAAAAAAAAAACAGTTGCATAACCATAGATAATGAATTAAATATAAATATATCATCAAAACTTACCATTTCCACTATAATGTCTAACCTATTATGGGACACCATATCATGTCATTTTACTGTTTCTATTCTCAGACAGAAAGTATGTTGATTAGTCATGCCAATGTTGCCATTATGACAGTGGTGTATCTGCATTGAACCAAAGTGTGCGACTCTTGATATAGCAATGTTTCCCATGCATAGCAACAATACTCCAAAGTCATTAATGGTTTCACTTGTTAAAATTTCGTTTCACTACCGTGAAACTTCTGTTGTTGCACTGCATAGCCAACAGAGAACACATCCTTTGACTTCTGCTGGCTTGCTGGACTAGGGGACAGCACCATCACATTGCTCAACTCCTTCCTATGGTTAACTCCTGTAAATGTATTATAAATATACGCTTTCCCTCCAGCTCACACTTTATTGTTTTCATTTGTTCATTATTATAAAGCCTTTGTATAGCACCAACAGCTTGTGCATAACTTTGCAAAATGAAGGGAGACAGTACTGTACTAGATTGGTAATGGAAGGTGGAAAGTGGGGCATAAAATGTCCCACCAACCACCTATGGAATTGAGACAGGCAAGTCGGAGAGGAAAAACTGGGTGGGTATTAGCCACTTCAGAGTAATTAGGACCTTGTTGGAGACATGTGTCTATTATAGGTGAGCAAAAATGACAATGTTTTTTACAAAAGTAACACATTTTATTTAAATACATAAAAAATAAAAAATTGATAATAAAATCAATTATTTGCTGATGATAGAATTGATTAGATGGAGATAGTGCTGGTCGCTAACATGTTTCACAAAAAGAAAAGCGTCGTCAGGGCGCCACATCCATCTATTTCTTCATCTATTCTGTCGGGTTTTATTATAAGAACTGCCTGGAATGATTAATGGACTCAGAGGATAATGATCAGCCATACAAGGACACACCCCTGACGGGAGCCAGACCCATCAGGTTACTGTGGAGCTGCTGGACCTTGTGAATACTTAATGGGGTATGTGTTATAACAGTATCTACTGATTGTATACAGATGGTATTTCACATAAGTGTTGCACCCAAAAATAGAGTAGGTAATGACTGGAGGAAGCCTAGGACTGGTAGGGGATTGAACCCAGCGTGTAATAATATTCTTATAGTCACGCTGTGTTAGGGTTTCCCGTTCAATCGTGCCACCGTCTGTTGTATTCCTAGGACGCCAGGCGTGTCTTCAATTCCATAGAGCTTGGGACAGAGTTGTAAATGACCTTGTATGTTGGTATTTTGAATTGTATTCATTATTTAAATCAGAAACTAGTGGAGAGATTGTCAGAGGGTATAGCGAACACTGAGCGGTTGGTAACGTAAATGAGTCTGGCAGCATTCATGCAGCATTCATGACAGACAGTTAGGGTTATTTTGTGTAGAGGTAGGCCTATGAGGAGGGAGTTCCAATAGTCAAGGTGAGAGCTAACAACAAATTGAATGAGGTGATTTCATTGGTTAAAAAGGGGGAATAAGGCTGCATATTTTTAGACACAATTTGGAAATGGCTGTTTAGTTCCTTGTTTTTGGCCTATTTTAGAATGTTACCTAAATTTGGTGGATTCAGCAACTGTCAGTATCAGGGGTGCTGGACCCATGGAGTTTCAGACCAGGAACTAGTTAGATCAACTCTTTGGTTTCTCATATCTCTACATAAGAGCATGGTGCAGCAGAATGCAAGCACAATCTTTTCTGTGACTTAATCTGTGAATTTCAATGACCATAAAACAGGGCAAGGTCAATCTGACTCTGTTCTATGCTGCTTTGTAGCTAACTTCAGTAGTGATCTGGTAACTTGTTGATAGCACAGTAGGTCACTATAATAAGTAGTCTGCTAAAGCAGACGTACAAGGGAAATGGGTTATACCTTAATATTCTTTAGCCATCTCATACAGAAAGCAGTGTAAAAAAGACAAACTTAAATAAGTAAAATAAAATAAACACAAGAAAACACCATAAATACCTCACATTAACCTTGAGGTCCCAACAAACACGTACCTGACTGTCGTTTATGCCTCTTTGACCCACCGCCACTGGCGTGTATGTTCACGACTTAGGGTACGAGTACCCACCCCCTTCCCATGGTGTTGGAAGCACATTCCTGGGTGTCGTGTGCAAATACCACTCTGCATGATTCAGCCTTATTACTACATCCTATGAATTACATCACCCTAGGATCAAGTTAAAGGGATTGAACATAATATATCTATTATTAACTTTATTATGCTTCAGTGACTTTTATGTCTGCATTTACTCCCCTTATCTTCTTGTGGTTGTATACATAGGTGAAGTTATTTTTGGCCGTTGTAGGTCTGCTTACCTTTTTCGTGTTGTCACATCATTATGAATGTTTCACGTTATTCTATTTGTTTTTTTTTTTTTTACTTTCAGGATCATTTCTTGAACATATATGCACTTATTACTGTGTATAGCACTTTACATTTTGCACATAATCCCATAAAATCTATCTGGGGACTATCAATTTCTTAGCGCTGCATCTCCCTTATAAATACTGGGCCAGGTTCAGGTAGTTTGCCACATCTTTCCGGCGGCGTAGTGTATCTCATTTACACTACGCCGCCGTAACTTAGAGCAGCAGGTCCCGTATTCACAAAGAACTTGCGCCCTAAGTTCCGGCGGCATGGTGTAAATAGGAATTTCAAAAAATAGGAAGAAGGATGGACTGCGGCACTCCAGGAAAACTTCCAAAAAAGTTGTCTTTATTGATAAAAGATGGGCATACAAAAATCAACACAGCCACAGAAAAGGATTAGTGCTTAGTCATGGTGTCATAGTCTAAATGTGGCAGCGTAACCGCGCGTAATTCAAAGTAGGCTGGTAGTGGGCGTGTTGTATGTTAATGAATGGTGACCCCGCGTAAATGACGTGCCGAACATGCGCATGCGCCGGACGTGGACGTATCCCAGTGTGCATTCTCAAAATCACGTCGCAAATAGTCAATGCTTTCGACGTGAACGTAACCTACACACCAGCCCCATTCTGAATCGGCTTACGCAAACGACGTAAACGACGTGAAATTCGACAGCTGTTCCGACGTCCATACTTAACATATAGCAGGGGTAACTTTACGCCGGTCCGACACCTTACGTAAACGATGCAAATAGATACGCCGGGCACAACTACGTTTGTGAATCGGCGTATCTACCTTATTTGCATATTCGTAAATCTACGGAAGCGCCACCTAGCGGCCAGCATAAACATGCAACTAAGATACGACGGCGTAAGAGACTTACGCCGCTTGTATCTTAGCAAAATTCCGGCGTATCTTGCTTTCTGAATACAGAAAAAAGATACGCCAGCGCATCCTATAACTTACGTGGCGTATCAACAGATACGCCAACGTAAGTTCTTTCTGAATCTGGTCCACTATGTACACATGTATAATTAGCAGACCCCACTGCAAAAAGTTGCATACAGTCTGGAGCTTCCAGGACTGCCTTGTCCCTGGACACTGCAGATAATTAGTAAAACAGGGCATTGTTACTTTGCAATTTAAAAAGACACCATCAGACTGCATAGACACATTGGTTTATTGAATTGGTGAACTGCTTCACATCTAAAAGCTCTTTTCTTTGCAACAGATTCTCCATACACATCAGTGTTCTTAATTATCATTGATTGCCGTGAGTCTGTTCTTAGCACTATAGATCTTCTAATTGTATTTTATGAAAATTTATAGGATACAGAGTACTAACAGGCCACTCTTATTTATAGAAAAGTCGGAAGTATCTGCATGTGCTTTGATATTATGCTTTTTAGAGATCTATTATATGTAACATATTTAATCAATTCTCGGTTTGTGTTGCAAATTAAGTAATACTACTGAAAACAGCAGATAGCATCAGAATTTTTATCACAGCCTTGCTGTCCAATTTTTCCTAACTTTCATTCTGCAGATTATCCACTAGATGGAGCACACCCAAAGACTAAAAATAAGCCTGTCCATTCCAGTTATGACTGCTGCATTTTCATTTTGCTTCAGGTATTTTTTATGCAAGATCAATTTCAGTCCTCACTTTGCATTAAAAAGTAATTCAAAGGATGGTAAGCGTGTAGAAAATGCAAGCGTCCAAAACGTCATTTTTGTACAATGCATATTCGTAAATAACGTGAAGAGAAAAAACAAACAAATGTGTGTTGAAGATCTTGTGTCCGCATTTGTCCTGGCATAATTTACAATGACTGATTGCTCTGAATTTTTAGAGGTCTGCAAAGCTAGGTGCCTATTGTAGTTAACAGCTAAAATAAGGTCTTTGTGGGAAAGCACATAGCTTCCCTTGGTGATTATTGGATTTAGCTGGATTAAAATCACTTGTGCCCCAAATGTGTTTACCAACTTTTGTAAAGGTGCCTAGGAAATAATAAATATGTTTTTATTCTGGGCTAAAAATATATCAGTAATATCATTCTGTGCTGTAGCCATTTTTAGTGTATTATTTGATTTGATTTAAGTAATTGAAATTTGAATATAAATAGTACTGATATAACATTTTATATATTTTAGTGACTAAATAGCACACAATGCTACTGTTAATACTAAATAATGTGCATTATTATTATTATTATCATTATAACTACTTATTATTGTTATTATGACTACTCCCACCACTACTAATTAGTATTATTGTTATGAATAATAATAATAATAATAATAATAATAATAAAACATCTAAATGTATTTTTACCTAAGCATTAACATGTTTTTTCCTTTAAAAATTGTTATAGTTAGTCATTTGACTGTTATTTTTTTAGCTCTTATGGCTCTCTTTGCTGAAGATAATGGTCATTATGGCAGATAATTGTTAGAGCTTAAATAATTTAGTTTACTGTGAGTGGTGACACTTAAGGCCGGTACAAGGAATTTTGTTTACATAGGTGAAGGTGCTTTTTGGGTCCTCGCCATCCTCCTGACACTCCCCTCTCCCCATTGTCCACAGATGTCTTCACATTTTGCCTGTATTTGTGACGGGGTGCAGCCGAAGGACGCCCCCTCAAATCCCCCCAGGATGAATTCACCCCCCCAATCCGCTTATCTCCACTTCAAGCACAGGACCTCTCCCCAATCCTCTATTACAGCACCCAACCCCCATCTTGGGTCAAATCCTTTCCCCCTATACCCCCCAGAACAATTTCTCTTTCTCCCAAAACCCCCACGCCAGCACAAATCCTCTCCCCAGTTCTGTCACAAATCCTCAGTACAAACCCCCCTACAAATCCTCTCCCCTTCTAATACAAATCCATACTTCCAATCATCCTGGTTTTAGTGGGATCTTTCTGAGATACAAACAAAATCTTGTGCATCTGGACTAAGGGCTTGTTCACACCAGAACTATACCATTGTATAGATCCGCTATGGACAGTAAATATTTGTTGGTCCACCAGACAAAATCTTGTGGAGAGAGACCCGAGTTGAAAGTGGGATTATGTAGCAATGGAGCCAAAGGATGAAGATCGAAATTTGAAAAATTATATTAACCTATACCAGAAATTCAAGGAGAAAGATAGGATGGGACATAAGACCCCAGGCCCAGCTTTGGCCAGCAGCCCATTAAATGGCTAATCCTTTTCGATGGATGAAGAGAGGATTATAATTTCATTCATAGTACATAAGGGGTTGGAGTATGATATTGGGTTATCTGAGCCAACTGTGTGGCATAAAAATACTTAGCTAGGTCTGGGACTCCAAGGCCGCCACTCTGCTTTGTCATAAATAGCATATGTTTATTCAACCTAGGTCTCTTGTCTCCCATTGCTGTCAATCAAATCCAAATGATGGCCAAGTCTATGAACGCCGAGTTTATGACTCAGGAGCATGCCAGCAATGCAACCCCCTCGGGAGAGCACTTCTTTTCCTAGGGGGTTATCTAATGCGGGGACGAGCCACGAGAGCCGCCGAGGGCCCGCAGAAAAAAAGAGAATCAGGGCCACTCTGTGCAAAACGAACTGCACAGTGGAGCTAAGTATGATATGTTTATTATTTAAAAAACAAAGCTTTAGTATCACTTAAAGATCAGTATTGATTGCCATTGGAATCGTTTTGAACAAGTATAGGATCTGAGGAAGGATGTTTATTTTACAATCTACTGAACCATGAGGGGGGATTAGTCATCCATTTATTGAGGTCATCAGAAAGTTTCTGGTATAGTAGGGGATAACACTGTTAATATAGTGTATGCAGGGAAGGGGTTAGGTTTATAACCAAATAAAGGCCACAGTTTGCCACGGAAACAGGAAGGAGTTTTTAAGGGTCTGAACTGTATGGTCCTCCAGAGAAATATTTAATGATTGTGATTTGAAATGATTGACCCGAAGGCCAGAGATTTGTGAAAATTGTGGCTAAATTAGGTATGAATTTGGGAGTAAGTGAGGGGGGGGGGGGGGGAACAATAGCATCAATATATCATTGGCAAACAAAACACACTTGTTTTCTTGATCGCCCCATTGAATGCCTTGTATGTCTACAGCAAATAAATACAATTGGCGACAAGGGGCAGCCCTGGCACATACCATGGCAAATACATTACAATGCATTAGGAGTTATAGCCTTTTATTTTTATCAATGCTGTAGGGTCGCTGTATAGATTTCCTAGAAGAGTTAAACATGTTAATCCAAAGCCATTATTCTCCAGAGTGTAAAAAAGGTAGTCCAAAGATAATGAGTCAAAGGCACGCCCTTTCTGTATTGAATGTACTGCCAAGATAATGTCTAATATTTGCCTGGTCTGTTCAGAGGCTTGCCTATGACAGACAAACTCCACTTGATCTGGATGTATAATAATTGTCCAGGAAAGTATTTAATCTAGTGGCAAGGATTTTTGTCATAATTCTGAGATCAACATTGGTATAGGAAATTGGGCGATAATTAGTGCATGATCTTTGCCTGGCTCTGGCAACGTATGCATAAATGCCTTATTTTTGTAAGGAGGAAGACAAGAACCCTTGTACAAATCATTAAAAAAAGAGCAAAGATGGAGGGTCAAAGTTTCTGAATATTTTCATAAGTAATATCTGGAAAAACTGTCTGACCCTGGCACTTTGGTCAGGTTTAGGCTTTTTATAGCAACCTTAATTTCACCTTAGGTAAATTATTCCTCCAGCAGGTTTACAGTTCTTGCAATAAATATAAAAAATTCAGCCAATGTTTTGGAAAATGGACCAGGTGATGCATAATGTTTGAAATAAAAGTTATAATAAGCTGTGGATTTTGAGTCAGCATATCGGTTTGAAGGTGCAATTTTGGTAGCGCTGGATTGGCAACACAAGGAGTTACTTTACTTGCCAAAAGGGTTTTGGGCTTATCTCCCATGGCTTAGTTATTATGCTGGGATCATCCAACATATTTTTCCACTTTTGTGGTGATACACAGTTTAAGGGGAGTGCACACTAAATCTACTGTATGTTTTTCTTAAGTTATATCTGAGGATTGTTTTTCTTTTCTGGTGGGAGGCAATGAAGTGTGTTGTTTTATGGTTATCTCTCATTTGAGGCTCTTGCATTAAGGGTATTTGCATTATTTTCCCCAAATGGTTGCTTTATGAGCGGCCACATTGATGGATGGAAAGGTAATAGTATGCAAATTGTCTCAGAAGTATTTTTGTATCTCCGATTCAATTTCTTTATAAATTAAAGGGTCATTGAGTATTGAGGTGCTAAGGTGCCACAACAATGGTTTTGGTTTAAGCTATTAATCCATTATAGTCAGTTGGACCGGAGAAAGAGTGAAAAGGTGGTGAATTCGGGAATATGTGCATGTGAGTAAAATGTTCACTCCTGTCTTGTGTGATTACAATCCCTCAAGACATCTATGAGATCATATTGAAGCAGGAGCTTTGCTAGTTTGCCACTCGGCTTCAGGATTAGGGATGAGCTTCGTGTTCGATGCGAACACATGTTCGCATCGAACATTGGCCGTTCAAATGTTCGTCGAAAACGAACAAATCGGGTTGTTCGCGCCAAATTCGAATGACCCATAATTCACTGCGGCGTTGCGCGCTGATGATTGGCCAAGCATGCACCATGACCCCGCATGCTTGGCCAATCACAGCGCCCAAAAAACGAAGAGACCTAATTGGCCAAAGCCTGGGTGCTTTGGCCAATTAGGGCTCAGGGCTTTAGCACACGCCCCACACTATAAAAGGCTGCCTCCCGGGCGGCCTCGTGTAGTGTGTTCCGGCTTGCTTTGCAGTCAGACAGACAGACAGAGAGAGAGAGAGAGAGAGAGAGAGAGAGAGAGAGAGAGATAGATAGATAGATAGATAGATAGATAGATAGATAGCTAGATAGATAGAGACACAGGGGTAGATTCATGTACAGATCCGACGGTGTATCTACTGATACACCGTCGGATCTGTGAGATCCGACGCTCGGATCTATGCGGCTGATTCCTCGAATCAGGTTCCGCATAGATCTCCCTTAGAGCCGACTGGTGTAAGTGAGTTACACTGTCGGTTCTTAGGCTGCATTCTCCCGCCGTCCGCTAGGTGGCGCTTCTTTTTTTCTACGCGACGAATATGCAAATGAGGAGAACCGCCGATTCAGAACCGAACGCCCGGCCGTCGCTTTTTTTTTACGTCGTTTGCGTTCGTCTTTTTCCGGCGGATCGTTACCCCTGCTATATGCGGGGTAAGTGCGGCGGATCCTATGTTAAGTATGGCCGTCGTTCCCGCGTCGAGTTTTGAATTTTTTACGTCGTTTACGTAAGTCGTCTGGGAATACGGCCATACGTTAATTGCGTTAACATCGAAAACAATGACGTCATTTAAAGCAATGCACGTTGGGAAATTTTGCCGGCGGCGCATGCGCAGTACGATTGGCGCGGGGACGCGCGTGATTTAAATAGTAAACTCCCCCTAGCCGCGGAATTTGCATTCCGCCGGGGGATTTACGATCCACCAGGGCTAATTACGAGGCAAGTGCTTTCTGAATACAGCACTTGCCTCAAAAACTGGCGCAGGCGGATCGTAAAAAAGATAGATCACGCGGATCAAAAGATCCGCTGATCTACATGAATCTACCCCACAGTGTCTTTTCAGATAGATAGATAGATAGATAGATAGATAGATAGATAGATAGATCAGGGAGGCTACTAGTTAGTATAGTTAAATGTACAGTTTGTAGAGAATATATTGACATCCCTAGGAGTTGTCAAAATATTTATAAACTGTATAGCTTAGCTAGTTCTGCTATTAGTATCTGTCAGGCAGGAGATTGTGCTTGATTCTCTAACGTGTTAGTGTACACGTGTTAGTTCATTGCACATAGACGCATTAACTGTTACTGCACGTGTGCTATTTATTTGCACAGAAAGGCAGTTGCTGTTAATGCGAGTGGGCTATTGAATTGCACAGAAACGCAGTCGCTCTGACTGTGCGTGTGCTGTTTAATACCACCTTAGCGCATTTGGTGTCACCGCACGTGTGCTGTTACATATCACCTGAGCGCATTTGGGGTCACCGCACGTGTGCTGTTACATACCACCTTAGCGGCATTTGGTGTCACCGCACGTGTGCTGTTATATACCACCTGAGCGCATTTAGTGTCACCGGACGTGTGCTTTTATATACCACCTGAGCGCAGTTAGTGTCACTGTACGTGTGCTTTTATATACCACCTGAGCGCAGTTAGTGTCACTGGACGTGTGCTTTTATATACCACCTAAACGCAGTTAGTGTCACTGGACGTGTGCTTTTATATACCACCTGAGCGCAGTTAGTGTCACTGGACGTGTGCTTTTATATACCACCTGAGCGCAGTTAGTTTCACTGTACGTGTGCTTTTATATACCACCTGAGCGCAGTTAGTGTCACTGGACGTGTGCTTTTATATACCACCTGAGCGCAATTAGTGTCACTGTACGTGTGCTTTTATATACCGCCTGAGCGCAGTTAGTGTCACTGGACGTGTGCTTTTATATACCACCTGAGCGCAGTTAGTGTCACTGGACGTGTGCTTTATATACCACCTGAGCGCAGTTAGTTTCACTGTACGTGTGCTGTTACATACCACCTGAGCGCATAAATATGTCTGGAAGGACAACAAAGAGAGGCAGAGAGTCACAATGGCAAGCAGGCTCTGCATGTAGAGGTAACGCTGGTAGTGTATGTGGTGCATCCTCTTCAGCACGTGGCCGTGGGCGCTCGTCCTTTTCGGGAGCTGGCCATGTTGAGCCTCAACATGCAGAGAAATTAGTAGAGTGGATGACCAAGCCGTCCTCATCCTCCTCATCCTCTCTCACACAGATTGATCAAAGTTCATCTGGCAAAGCAGCTGCCAAGGCGTCCTCTTCTCTCTGCACAATGGCTTCACACAATACTTCCCTAGTACCACCATGTCCTCCTGAGGAGTCCCCCGAACTGTTTCAACACAGTGTTGGGTACATGCTGCAGGAAGATGCGCAGCGTTTTGAAGACTCCGATGACGGAACACTGATAGAGGAAGGCATTGATGTGAGCCCAGGGAGAGGGGGTGTCCGAGAGTGACAGCAATTTGTCAGTGATGATGTTCGCCCAGCTGGAGCATACTGCCAGGTTGTTGACAGTGATGAGGAGGGAGGGGATGATGAGGTCACTGACTCTACCTGGGTGCCTGATCGGAGAGAGGAGGAGGAGGCACAGGCACATCTCCAAAGAGGCAGGATGCCCTCCAGGGGTCAGCTTAAGGTCACACCCACTGCATTACAGCACACATCTACGGCGCTTGTGCATGGCACTGCTGTGTCTGACCGGTACAGCAAAAGTTCTTTGGTGTGGGCCTTTTTTGAAACATGTCCACAAGATCGTACCTTGGCTATTTGCAACTTATGGCGCAAGAGTATCTCGCGTGGCCAAAACATCAACCGCCTGGGTACCACATGCTTGTCCAGACATATGACGACCTGCCATGCAGCTCGTTGGCAAGCACACCAGAAAGACCCACACCAAAGACAAAAGCATACCCCCCCTTGCCCTTCTGGGACCTCCAACCCCAGTAGACCCCCAGTCCTCTCTGAAGCCTACAGTGAAGGTGTAGAAATAGGTGTGTCACAAGCTAGTAGTAGCGGTCAATCTACTGATGGGGCAGGGAAATTTCCCTGCCCCAGCTGCTGCAGCGCCGAAAGAAGTACAATCCCAGCCATCCACATGCCCAGCAGTTGAATGCTAGCTTAGCGAAATTGCTAGCACTTCAACTGCTACCTTTTCAGTTGGTAGATTCTGCCCCCTTCCGTGAGTTTGTGCAATGTGCAGTACCTCAGTGGCAAGTACCAAAACGCCACTTTTTCTCACGGAAGGCTATTCCGGCTCTCTACCGGCATGTGGAAGGCAATGTCCATGCCTCGCTGGACAGGGCGGTCAGTGGTAAGCTGCATATTACCGCTGACTCATGGTCCAGCAGGCATGGACAGGGACGTTACCTGTCTTTTACGGCGCATTGGGTGACTCTGCTGGCAGCTGGGAAGGACGCAGGGCAAGGTCCAGTAGTTTTGGAGGTTGTTCCGCCACCACGCCTCCAAAACAACACTACTGCTTGTGACACACCTCTTTCCTCCACCCCCTACTCTTCTTCTTCCTCTGTGGCCTCTTCCTGTGGGGATGTTTTCTCCGAAACCAGCCGTGCTCCGTAGGCGTACGAGGGGATACGCATGAATGCAGGCCAAGAGATGCCATGCGGTGCTAGAGCTGGTGTGCTTGGGAGACAGGAGCCACACTGGGGAAGAGGTTTTGTCAGCTCTGCAGGGTCAGGCTGAGAGGTGGTTGACGCCACGCCAGCTGAAGCCTGGAATGGTGGTCAGCGATAATGGCACCAACCTCCTCTCTGCCCTGCGACAGGGAAAACTCACCCACGTGCCCTGTTTTGCGCATGTCCTCAATTTGGTGGTGCAGCGGTTCTTGGGCAGGTACCCAGGCCTGCAGGATGTCCTGAAGCAGGCCAGGAAAGTCTGTGTGCATTTTCGGAGGTCATATAATGCCACTGCTCGGCTGACTGACCTCCAAAGGGAATACAACCTGCCCAAGAACCGCCTAATTTGTGACATGCCCACCAGATGGAACTCAACGTTGGCCATGCTGCAGCGGCTGCACACGCAGCAGCGGGCCATCAATAAGTACCTGTGCCAATATGGCAGCAGAACTGGGTCAGGGCATCTAGTTTTTTTTCCCCACGCCAGTGGGCCTTGATCAGGGATGCATGCACTGTCACCATTTGAGGAGGCCACGAGGATGGGGAGCAGTGACAGTGCATGCATCAGTGAGACTGTCCCTCTTATTCACATGTTGGAGCACACGCTACGTGGAATAATGGACAGGGCCCTTGAGGCAGAACAGAGAGAGGAAGAGGATGACTTCCTTACCTCTCAAGGCCCCCTTTACCCAGACAGTGGTCCTGCTTGCCCACCTAGCACACAGGAAGAGGAGGAGGAGGAGGATTGTATCAGCAGCATGGAGGTGGAGCCTAGCACTCAGCAGCAGCAGTCTTCAAGGGATCATTTACAGTCCCAAGGAGCATGTGGAGTTTTACGTGGCTGGGATGAGGTGCCTGTGGATCCTGTCGTCCTCAGTGACCCAGAGGACTGTGGCCCGAATGCCTCTGCAAACCTACGCTGCATGGCCTCCCTGATCCTGCAAAGCCTGCGTAAGGATCCTTGTGTACGTGCTATTAAGGAGAGGGATCATTACTGGCTGGCGACTCTCCTTGATCCACGTTACAAGAGTAAGGTTGCAGACTTTATGTTGCCATCGCAGAGGGAGCAGAATATGAAACTTTTGCGGGAGGCCTTGAAGAAGGGTCTGTGCAATGCGTTCCCAGAACCAGGGGGATTACCAAAACCTGGTTCTGGACAACGTCTTGCTGAGGCTTCGGTGAGTCACAGAAGGGGCGGTGGAGAAGGTGGTCGTCTGACGGATGCGTTCAGGCAGTTTTTTAGTCCGCATCCCCAAGGTCTGACCGGTTCCAGCAACCATCGCCAGCGTCTGGTTTACATGGTCTGGGAATACCTAGGGGCAAGATCCGACTTGGACACCTTCCCCACCGAAAATCCTCTGGCTTACTGGGTCTTGAGGATGGATCACTGGCCAGAGCTTGCCCAGTACGCAATTGAGCTACTGGCTTGCCCTGCATCCAGTGTTCTTTCAGAACGGACATTCAGTGCTGCTGGAGGCTTTGTGACTGATCACAGGGTGCGCCTCTCCACCGGCTCTGTTGATCGACTGACCTTCATCAAAATGAATCAGGCTTGGATCAACACCAGCTACCAAGCACCTGATGCTGATATTAATGAATAACATCTTTTTTTTGAAATGTCGGATCCCTTTTAGACTGCTGATGCCGAGTGACTGTCCTCTTATGCTGCTGATGGAATATCCTTCTCCTCCTCACTTTTCTTGCTGATAGCTAGTAAGAAATGTTGTGTTTCTGGGCTCCGCCACCAGTGCCCAAGGCCCAATTTGTCTGCCCCTGTTTAACAGGGGCACCTAATAACAATTTTTGATGCAATACTTTGCACGTGGCTCCTTGTTGCGCTCCAATTGGAGTTATTGGGAGGGGTTGCAAGTGTTGTGTTGTGCCCAAGGCACAATTTTTCAGCCCCTGTTTAACAGGGGCGCCTAATAACAATTTTTGATGCAATACTTTGCACGTGGCTCCTTGTTGCGCTCCAATTACAGTATGTTTGAGGGGTGCCCTTTTTTCTAAAAAATTTCTTTCACAAAACAATAATGGCCCCCACCACCGCTAAAATATTCGACATAATGTTGCCACACAGAACTTGCGCAAGTAGCATTAATTACTTTTTTTTATAGTCCTCTCATGTTGTGCAGGGACATTTCTAAACACGTGCCACTACTATAGACACCCAGCAGGTGATATATTTAAAGGATTTTTTTTTTCATCATTAAAATGGCTGCTCCGCAAAAAACGGCCGTTTTAAAAAAAAAAAATCCATTGATACATGTTCCCTGGGGCAAGACCCGGTTTCTGAAGCACGTTTTCCAACATTTAATTGAATTTTGGTCTTTAAAAAGACCGTTTTTGAATTCGAACGTTGGGGTCCCATAGACTTCAATGGGGTTCGAAATATTCGTGCGAACCCGCGGTCTGTTCGAACGTTCTGGTGCGAACCGAACCCGGGGGTGTTCGGCTCATCCCTATTCAGGATGTTCACCGCATATGGGTTAAACTGGCTACACATTATACAATCCTTTAGATTTACCTTCACCTATGTACAGTAGTGTGAGGTCCTGCCTGATGGCATACAATTTGAAAATGTTTAGATTTACCAAAACCATATAATATGAGGTCAAACGAAAATTGTACAAGAAAATTGTATGATGCGTAGCCAGCTTTAGATTTATTAGATTTATATAGTATTTAATCTAGTGAAATGTTGCTAGCCCCACCTAGGATTAAATATCCCATCACATGTGGCATCAAGGTTGCCCGGTGTATGGAGAATAATCAGAGTGAAATTTAGACTTACTGCCTTTTATTCATTTCCCCAGCCACTAAAATGTATCTTTCCTCCCTATCTTTTACTACATTATAGGAAATGAAAGAGATTTTTAGGCATATTGCCCCTCCCCCCCTCTTTTCTTAGGATTTTTGTTCCATGGTTTTCTCTTGGGATTTTCCCACTCCAGCTTGATAATATCAAGAAGGGAACTATGCACAAAACAACTCTGAACTTTTTCTTATGTAAACCTCTGTACATAAGGTCATGTTTAGACAATTGTTCTTCCTCCTCTTCTACATCAAGTGTCATATAGATAGTCTTTAATAAGTCATCTACATCTTCCAATGATAACTTATACCTTGAGCGCCTTGCAGATTCTCTATCCCTGGGCCCTGTATCTGACCCTGATTCTTCTGGAGAAGAACGTGTAGATCTAGCTTCAGCCTCAGAGTCATCACTATCTGCACTCTGCTGTGGAGCGCTAGAACCTGAAATCCTAATTGGAGATGGACCTTCTAAAGGGAATTGAATTTTGTCAATTAGAGTTTCCATGAGGAGCTCAATTTGCTTACATTTGCTTTTTGGTGGCTGCACTTGGGTCTTGTCTTGAGTCTTCACCTGCAAGAGAACAAATGACCCCAATAATTTGTTATGCCACATACACTCCATAACACCCCATGCAGGATTAAAGGAAAATGTGCCCCCTTCACCTAGTCCCTACAAGGGGAAAAAACACACACAGGGTGTGCAAGCAAGTATAATTACACTTCAGGCTTACCTGTGAGGTACTGGTGTTAGGGCCTGCTTCCACTGCCTGTGCAGGTATCACAGAGGAGTCCATACCGCCCCTGTAGTTGTCCTTCTGCCTCTGCCGGGTTTCACTCTTTCAAACACCAGTTTCCCAGCATCCCTGTTCATGCCGTTTAGAGACAGGAACTACTGTCTCCGGCGCCCGCAGATGACATCACACGCCCCGGAAGTGAGCCCAGCTTGGAGTGCATAAACTCCGCCCCTTCACACACGCGGCTTCCTCTTTTTCCCTGCACATTCCAGCCACGCTGGAGAGACAACCGACTGCCGCAATGTGGCTCGTGGGCCAAAGTTCAGACATACACTGCTGCCACTCCCCATGCAATGAGAAGCAGGGACAGCAGCTACAAATCTACTCCTCTGGTGGATGTGCTGCTCTGAGATAATAAGAAGGTAGGAATACCACCCCAAATGCCACAGGAGCCATGCTTGCGAGACCTAGAGGAAACGGTTTCAGAAAACATGTTACCCCCCATCCTAAAGAAAAAACTAATACTGACATGGGGCCTGGAGGACCGCCCTTTTAACTGGTAGGGGTTAATGTGTTTCCTGTCCTGGTAGGAGGAGCCCTAGGTGTCATGGGCTGTCCTGGAAGACGCTTAAAGAAAAGTGGCCTATGCATTTTTACTTCTGGCTGCTGGCTTTCTAGTAGGAGCTTTAAATCCACACAATCACTTCTGCATTATCAGAAGCTGTGGTTATGCTATGCATATTTTATTGATCTTTCTCAGTAACTGAGTTGAAAGTACAATCTGTGCTCATTTGGTTTCAAAAGAGTGTAGAGGTGAGATTGGGTGGCTAATTAACTCCTTGGGGGACATTTATTAAAACTGATGCACACAAAATCTAGTGCAGCTCCCAATGGTAACCAATTAGCTTTTAGGTTTTATTATCAAAACTTAAAGCGGAGTTCCACCTATAAAAATGTATATATATTATATTACTGGGCAGGAAATAACATAATAAAAAACATATGGAGAATTTTTTTTTTAAACTTACCTTTTCATGCCTGTTGTAATGTGGTCTCTTGAAATCTTTCCCTTCCTCACCTTGGCTCATTACGTCACTTCCCTCGGTGCTTCGGCTCACTACTGCTTCTGGGAGATGTGTGTCATCATTTCCCAGAAGTCAGTGGCCATCGTCGAGGGATAGAATCAGGGCAATAGTGTCAGAATGCGTATGCACGAGAATGGGCGGTGCATGCTGGTGACTCAGCTGCACCGTATCCTGGTACTATATGCTCGTGAGATTCACATGCCTGCAAGAAATATGACAATGGCCAGGAAGGAATTGTATAAGTCAATTTTTTATTTTAAAATGGACATCGGGGGATGAATTTGTCAAAATATGTGTGTTAAATGTCAATATTACATGTCGTTGGAACTCCCCTTAAAGGGTCACTAAAGGATTTTTTTTTTTAGCTAAATAGCTTCCTTTACCTTACTGCAGTGCTGTTTTCATGTCCTCATTGTTCGTTGTTTGCTTTGATGTTGCTGTAATCCTGCTCTGTTCTGGACACTTCTTGGTTGTCTGTTTCCTTTTAACCACAGTACTGGGAGCTTTCTCACTGTGATCACCAATCAAGGAGGTATGATTACTGAGTGTAAACTGAAACTAGATTGGGCTGAGGGGTTTTAGACAAACCATCCCTGCCCTCTATTGGCTCTCTGGCTCTGTACATCAGAGAGACAGGAAACAACAGCAAAAAACTAAACTAGAACTGTAGGTTGATTATATGATTGATTTTTATCTATTTTTAATCATTTTTAAAATGAATCAGTTAACTATTATGTCTCCATACCCTGTAAACAGTCATTTCAGCCCAAATGTTTTTTTCCTTTAGTGACCCTTTAAATTGAACAAGCTGAAGTTAAAAGATCAGACCAAAATGAGGGACAAATGACGAGGAATGAGGGACATTGCTCCAAATCAGGGACCCTCGAAATTAGGGACATTTGGGAGCTATGAAAGGGGCTTATATAGTATATTTATCCTGAAATATATTAAAGCTTATTTTAGCTATATTTATTAATTATTTTTCATTTTCTAAAGGTTTCAGTTAATTTACTGACCATTAGAGATGAGTAAAACTGCCCTGGATTTGGTGAACTTCAAACCCCATTTGGAATCAATAAAAGCCAAATCTGCCATGTGAATAAACTGTAGTTTAAGATGTGAAGGTTATTTTAGTATAAACATCACAGTAAAATCTAAATAAATTAAAGTTTTATTTGAAATAACATTTTCAGACACTAGGTGAAAGTAACAAGCAAACTACTAATGATACAAGATAAAAACTTAAAGTTCATTTTGTTTACCTTTTTTTATATACACAATAAAACCTTGGTTTGAGAGTAACTTGGTTTAAGAGCATTTTGCAAGACAAGCATTTTTAAATACATTTTGACATGATATACAAGCAATGTCTTGATATAAGAGTAGCGTCACCTCACAACCGACTATAAAAGAGAAGAGAGCGCCTAGCAATATGGTTACATATAATTAAGGTACAACATTAAGCAACTCACATGGTTGATGATTAAAACATGATTAAAACATGCACATCTAAGTCCGGGGGAAAGCTGTCCACATAGACCATCCTCCGCACCACCATCCAAGTCATCTCTTCTATGCTGCGCTCCACGAGTGCTTCAAGCCTCGCTTTCAGATCGCTCTACTGCAGGGTAGTCTTCACAGTCATGATTGCAGACTGACAGCAGTGAAAGGCAGAGGATGGTCTATGTGGACAGCTTTACCCCAGATGCCTGCGTACTTAGATGTGCCTCTTAATCTCCAACCATGTGAGTTGCTAAATGTTATACCTTCATTAAATGTAACCATATTGCTCCACTTAGAGGCATCTCTCTTCTCTTTTATACTCTGTAGCTCCTGCTGGATTTTTCTTCTAATCCCCTTGGGGAGGCTTCCATTTGGGGATGGACATTTTATGGTTACACAACCTATCACAATGCTATAACATTTTTATATGAACTATAAACTGAAAGACTTATGAATAAATGGTTGTGGAATACATCATTTGAGTTTCCATTATCTCGTATGTGGAATTTTCCTTTGGTATACACATGCTTTGGATTACAAGCATGTTTCTGGAACAAATTATGCTCGCAATCCAAGGTGTTATATATAGTGAGGGATTCGCTCGGTATCGGGTGTGTGTGACCCCCTGGATAGGTTCACTACACGCTGAACTATACAGAAAGGCAGTTGAGGATGGTTGAAAACAAAGGATATGGTTTATTCTTCCATATTTCTGGATACAAGTGCAAGCATCAAAACAGCATAAACAAAACAAAACATAAAATAAACCCTGGCCACTTCGGGCGTCTACCTTCACCACACAGGAACCTATCTATGGAGTCTGGCACAGCCTACTGCTGGGCAGACACTGCTGGTCATACAGCAGAGAAACAATAGTCTTTTTGATTTTTATCACACAGAAAAATCAACAACCACCTCACCTCTTCAGAAGTCTTTCTGACTGCTCTCCCTAACTCAAAAAGCCTCAGGATGCAGCAATCAGTACTCATCCTCTGGATGACTTATAGAGGCCTTAATTGCCTCATTCTGAACAGCTGAAGTTTACCAACGACCTAAACCTTTCTGGCTATTTCTGCAGCCGACACCTAATAGTAATTGGTGAATTGTCTAAACAAGGCAGAAATGTATCTCCCGTCTGTGACAACACCCACAGATTTACCTGACTTCCTGTCACTATATATATATATATATATATATATATATATATATATATATATATACACACAGTATATACATATATATCGTATTTACTGTTATTTGTCTTTATTAGGCTTTGTTTACAACTGCAGTTGGGGTAAGTAAAAACACATGGGTCAGCCCTGTTTTTACTGCACCCCAAAATCTTGGTCTTCAACTGAAGAAGCAGTGTATGGGATTGCAATGACATCGCGACTATGATGCTTTGCATCATGGGGCAGCAAAATGTATTCCCAGTGTTGTGCTTGGCGGGCCACCATGTACCAAATGAGACCCAACGTGCCCTGCCATAACCAGGCAATAGAAAGCCTCCTCACCGCCTGTTAAAACCCTTTAAGGAGCAACACACACATAAACAAGCCCTTACCATATCCCTAATTACATTCAGACCTGCAAAGCAGGTGTGAATTAAATTCATAGCTGTGAAAATCTTCTTAGCACTGACATTTTTATATGAGACTTGCTATATGTTAGAGGAAGCAAGGAGCCTAAAATGAATGTTGCAGCAGTGAAGTAGGCACTTTCTAACTTTTACAAGACTGCAAACCGTAGAAATATAGCTGGACTGGTAGAGCAGTTCTTGAGTGAAAACATTGAAGAACCATGCAGGAAGGCTGTACTTCTTGAAGGCATCTCAAGACAATGTTTTTAATTTTGGCATGTACCTTTACTGATCTTTAGAAGTGGGTGATATGTACTGTAGGAATAGCAGTACTTATGTGTTGTCAGTGTATAGTTGGGATTAAATAAAAAACAAGGAACACAATTTTACTAAACACATGCTTTCTAGATGCTTCTAAGCCACAGCAGCACTGCTCTGTTGCTGTGTGTGCAAACTGATATATAAAATCTATTATCCAAATATGAATTTCTTTATTGTATTGACCCAAGACAACCGAGGCAAAGATTTAGGATGTGTCTAAACTCGGCAGTCATGCTATAATACTAAGTGATAAAATACACACAGGAGATATAACTCCCTTCATTTTAACACATTGATTGCTATTTTATTCCACTAATGAGAAGTAATTAGTCTTAATGGGCAATGAGCGAGCCAGTTTAAAACCACATTCACATCTCATTTGTTTTACTTGAAAACAATTCATATTATGTAGTTAAACACAGGCTAGAAAAAATATTAGCATAGCACTTTTAGACTATGTTGGCAAAGGGGTATAACATGTCAAGATAAAATCCAGTAAGCCACAAGGTGTCATATGGATTATGTCATAACCTTAAAATCAATTTTTTTTATATAAAAGTGCATCAAACAGAAACAGGCCAGCCATTAGAGCCTACCCTTTTGACTTATTTTCTTTCAATATTATCTTGTACTTACTGTATTTATTGGCATGTAACACTCACTTTTTAACCCTGAAAATAGAGGATAAACTGTGCCTGTGTGTTATACGCAGGGGGCTGTGGAAAGTTTTTTTCCTAAAACGTCGCTCTTAAAGTTAGGGTGCGTGTTATACGCCGATAAATACGGTAGTTAATGTAAATCCAAATTATTAAGACAGTTAGAAAAGAACAACTGAAGGACCACAAATAAGTGTTTAAACTACCGTATGTACTCGAGTATAAGCCAACCCGAATATAACCTTAGGCACCTACTTTTACCACGAAAAACTGGGAAACATAATTGACTCGAGTATAAGCCTAGCGTGAGAATGCTGTAAGACTGGCCATAAAAAAGCAAAAACAAGGGGCCAGATTCACAGAGCACTTACGCCTGTCTAACACAGTAACTTACTGCTGAAAAAATAGTGTTAGACAGATTTGTCCATACAGAAAAGCAAAAATCAAAGTAAGCGCAGTGTTTCGAATAGAATAGTGACGTCAAATCAAACGTCCGGGGGCGGGGAATTTGAATTCGGATCAAACTCCCGATCGCTCCGCGGACCGTTTTCATCGGATATATCGATCGTGTGTATGGGGATGAATACGCTGTTCGTATTCGTTCGTACGCCTTCGGATCTACGCTGCAATAAAATTGCGGCCACTGGGTGGACTTCCCGTCGTTTTCCGCGTCGGGGTATGCTAATGAGCTTTTGCCGGCGATCCCAGAAATTACGATCTTCAATCGCAATCTCTTACGGCACCTTTAGTCATCTTTTTTTTGCGTAACACTATACCAGCTTTTTGCTGGTCTAATATTAGACAGCCCATGTTAAGTATGGCCATCGTTCCCGCGTCAAATTTCTACGTTTTCCGACGTCTTTTATTATTTTTAACGTAAGTCGCCCGGGAATAGGAATGTTCGTAAACGACGCTACTCAAACAATGAATGACGTAACAACGTGATTTCGCGCAAGGCACGGCGGGAAATTTCTGAACGGAGCATGCGCAGTTCGATCGCCGCGGGGACGCGCTTAATTTAAATGCTTCACGCCCCCCAATTGCGTATTTCGAATACGCGGCGAGAAATAGACTACGCCGCCATAGCGTACGGGCAAAAATCTACCAGGATTCGGTGTAGAGCCTGGTAAAATACGGCAGAGTATTTCGATTACGCAGCGCAATATTAAGTGTATCTGAATCTGGCCCCAGGTATTTACAGGCAAATTACACAGTGCAGCAGAGATTAAAGGGGTTGTAAATATACATTTTTTTTAAATGTCCTTATTCCTTCTGAGAAATCCTCACTTTCTGTTCTTCTGTCTGTAACTCCACACAGTAATGTGATGCTTTTTTCCTGGTGTGGAGTGTCGTGCTCGCCCCCTCCCTTGGACTACAGGAGAGTCAGGTTCGCCCACTAACACACAGATCCTTTCTCTGCAACGTAGAGAGTGTCCTGACTCTCCTGTAGTTCAAGGGAGGGGGCGAGCACGACACTCCACACCAGGGAGAAAGCCTTGCATTACTGTTTGGAGTTACAGACAGAAGAACAGGAAGTGAGGATTTCTCAGAAAAAATAAGGACATTTAAAAGCAAAATCGAAGGATGAGGTAAGTGGAGGACTGCAAGGTAAGGAAAGCTATTTAGGGGAAAAAAATTGTACCTTTACAACCCCTTTAAAAGAACAGAGGAGCTGGTTGTATCTTGTTATTTACCTTTACAACCACTTTAAGTTTAATCTCCTGTTCTTTAGGATTGCCTCACACTTAAAGTTGATTTACATTTCGGTCAGCTGCTGCTAAACTCGAGGAAACCCCCTCCACAACCCGGGATGATTGAATGAGATGCTGGTCTTGCTCGATTTCACTCCCCCCACCTACCGGCCTCCAGTGAGCCTCCGAGCTGCAGTGGTTGAGGGGGCCATGTCCGAGGAAACACTGCGGTGTAAGCCACCGGGAGAGACTCTAAGGACGGGCAATAATTGCTGAGGCAAGGAACAGTGAAAATGGGGAGCACCGTCAATCACCAGCCAGAAGAGGGAAGTAGAGAAGAGCGACTGTTGCGGCATGCAGTGAGGCGTGGAGCGAGGGGAGATGAGGGGCAAGTGAGAGGAGGGAGTCTCAGGCTTTAGCGGGGCGAACGAAAACGGCTTAGTAAGAGAGCCGACCACCATCTTCCAGGACAAGGCATTAGACCTATGCCTAGTCCCTGACTCTATCGCTGCTGCAGATGGGCACAGATGGTCACAACTGACTAAAGTATAAGCCGAGGGGGCATTTTCAGCACAAAAAAATGTGCTGAAAAACTTGGCTTATACTCGAGTATACATCTGGTAAGTAAAAATGCAAGTCTTGAATTCATCGGTACTTTAACAATAATTCAGGCATGTATTACTTTAAAAAAAAAAAGTATATATTTTTAGTTGTAACCCCACCTGTGTAAATAGCTGCATTTCTCTAGCTAAGCCCTTGCACAACAACACCCAGCATGCAAAAGGGAGGACTAGCACTTTAAGCCAAACATGTTGTGCTAGATTGCACATTTGCTGACAGTAAATATGAGGAGAGAAAAACACAGGGATAATACATGTTTTGCTGCTCTGTCATTTTCCAGCCAATCAGTAGTCTAAAATTATATCCTTGACCAAGCTATGATGCTGCTGCTAAAAAATTGCTGGGGTAACATATTTGGTTATGCTGTTGGGTAGGCAACAGGTAAACAACTAATTATTATCAACACTTGCATGCCGTTTTTGAACAATATACAGTACGTCTTACCGTTGAACCACCAAACGATCCTTTTAGGAACCTTATTCACAATACCATCTTGTTTGTAAGAACAGATACAAGATTTGCTTTTGGTAAAGCAACTACTTTCTCAGGGACCTCATTCTCATGGACGGCTATGCTAAGCAAAGCTAAAAAAAAGTTAAGTAGACACAGTTTTTTGTAAATGAAGAACCATGTTGCTGTTTATGGAGTTAACACATGGAGCTTGGTAATGGTTCACTGGATATATCATTGTACAGGTCATACACAAAGGGAGAAAGGTAAGGGATTAATGTACAGGTTGCATACAGTGGCAGGATGGAGACGAATGGGGTTACTGTATAGATGTGTAGCATCAGGGAGGTGAAGGGTTATTTTACAGGTGACTAGAGACACAGGCTGGACATTATGTAAGAGAGGATGGGGCATGGAAGAATTAAAAAATGACCCGGGATCAATGGAACAAAATGAATTCATTTGCAGCTGCTTCTGCATATGCATTTATTCTTTGCCTATTTATAATTACTATTATCTCTCTCTTTCCTCTGTTTTAAGAGCAAGGGGAGGGATCAACACTGAAAACAACAGCATGTGATTGCTGTGATTACCACATGTTGTATCTAATGATGGCTTGTAGGGATGAGCTGAAGACCCCCCTGTTCAGTTTGCAGCAGAACTCACGAGCAGGGGAAATGTTCTAACCCGAATGGCGAATCCCACTGAAGTCTATGGGAGATGCACAGGAAAAATAAAGTCCCCATTTTGAACGCTTATATGCTAGTAATTGGTGAGAAAATGTGTATGGGGTTCTGGTGTATCAATAAAAGTTTTTTCTTAAAAAAAAAAAAAAAACAATAAAAAATGAAAAATTACTTTAAATATAGTACCTGGGGGTCCCCTAATGTACCTGTAAAGTGGTGCATATGTTGCATGCATAAAACATGCTACAGAAAAAATGAAATTTTGACAGAAAAAAAGAGTCAACTTCCATTTAAAATGACTTGCGGTTACATTTAAAAAATAAAGAAAAAAACAGCATGCCCACCGGTCCCATCCATTCTAGGATATTTGGGTCTGGTTTGGATTTTAAGGGGGACCCTATGCCATTTTTCAACATGGGGGGTGGGTTCTTTGGGACAGGGGACCTCTGTCCCCTCCCCAAGCACCTTGTCATGGGGACAAGGGCCTCTTCCCGACAACTCTGGGCTGTGATTTACTGGGTCTGCGGGCAGGAGACTTATCGGAATCTGGAAGCCCCCTAATCCCGCCCCTCCCTGTGTGAATGGGTATCAGGTACATAGTATTTCTACCCATTCACCCAAATGTTTCAAAAAAGTAATAACCACAAGAAACAGTCCTTTATTTAAAAAAAAAGTACAGTGGTGAATGATGTCTTCATACAGAACAGCGCCCCAGCAGGCCAAGGAGCAGATGGACTGACCTGATGACTTCTCCCCAATGGATTTTGTACAATGCCTATTTGAACATCACCAAATGTGAGTTGCCTGTACTACCTGTTCATTAAATTGTTTTTAAACATCTACACTTAGAGGCGCCTCTTCCCTTGTTTTTTTTTTGAAAAGCCCCTTGCTGTAAATCCATCATGCAGCCTGCCGGACCAGAAAATTAAAAAAAATTCAAAAAGCTCTCGCCTAATGGGAGGCCTCCTGTTGCATGTCCGCTCTGCGCTTTGACATTTCTTACATAGGCAAGGGGCAGGGCCACCCGGCTACATCACCCTGTGGCATTGCAACTTCTGTTGTCACAGCAATGCCCCCAGACCTAGGGCTCTGTATAGAAAAAAAATACAGGATTATATTGCTAGTACTATTTTTTTTTAGAAATAGCTGCATTCTACTTAGCAGCCTGTCCTTGATAAAAACTGAGACTTATGTAACATTGCATGCCTTATGTTTGGTAATGCTGCATTGTTTTTCTGGATTTATTTATTGATTTTAACAAAGTTCTGAATGAACAACACAATGCAGAGGTTTCCCTCTTGGCTTTCTCCATATGGTGTATATATTTGAAGAACCTCAGCTGCTTTGTACTAATTATATGGAACAGTGAAGCGTTCATGACAACACATTGTATTATCTTATCTAATGGTAAGTTGATGTCAATAAGATGGGGGATTACCCTGTGGATCTATTTGCATATATATTTATGATCTTTAAATTGATTTATACTGATATAAGAAGCACCCCATGAATTTGAATTTGAATGTTCTACTATATAAACATGCGTGCATCATATCGGACAGGCATCTCTCCTTTTGGATCCAAGGAAGCTAGAGGCCTTTTGAATTAATATTTTAAACAAGCAAGATTCAACATAGAGAAGGGATCAAACAAGACTAGACTGTATAATATTTGATATTAGACCATTGTTGTGTTTTGTGCTGATGTCAGCTCATCAGATCTCAGTTTTACATATAATCCTATTCCAGACAAAGTGTCTATGCTGCATCGATCTTGGACCTACCAAAGCCACAGGTGCACTATGCATAGCATCCTAGGTCTCATAATATATGCGTGGGATAACTGTGGCATTATTGGCAGGGTAAATTAATATATATGTTGCCAGCTTTCAAAACTTAAAATTGTGTGGGTGATGGGTGACATTACTTAACTGTAATTACAAAATATGAACAAATCAATTCCAGTTAACATTTGTAATGTGGATATATACAAACAGTGCCAATGATAGCTTGTAATTGCTGAAATGATCTTCTCCTGAGTCATTAGGGATACAAAGAAAGGTAAAGTCTAATTACAAAGGGAAATGATAGTTCTGCTGTTATTATTATCATTACTGTCACAACTATTATCTTATATTGTTCTCATAGACCATTTTACTGCAACACCTAATATACCCACATGGCTTATAATATGTTCATAGTACTCTAGATTCCAGCACTAAGATTTCAGTTTGGTGGGTTGAAACCTAATTTATATATTATTTTCAATGGGCATGTCAATAGGTTCAATTACTTGTTTTTAAGAAAATATTGTACTGTTGTCTTTTCATGCAACTGATATAAGCCTAATGGTTTATGTCAAATAATACTGCCAGTCAATCAAAACATGCTTTACTCTGACCAGGACATCCCATTATTGTGATTGGGTAGATATTCTGCAAAAAGAAAAGTTCAGTGCCATTGCTTCCTCATGGTATTTACAGAGATATTTCTGTATAACGTTTTAAAAAATAAAGTTTACCCCAGTTAACCTACAATTAGTCATGAGAATAGTGATTCAACAAAGTGAATTCATCTCTAGTCACAGTTCTGTTTAATATAACTGATCTATTTTGTAAACATACCTTCATTCATATTGAAGTGCTAGCTGTACTTGAAATTATTCAATTTCTCAAGCATGACTGCTAAGAAGCAAAGGCATAAAATCCACTATCTCACTTAACCAACAACCTTGTATCTTCATAACAAATAAACAAGTGAAACACGGCAAAGTATTGTTGATTGAAAGGGTAAGGCCACAGCTTTATTTATCTATTATCCTTACAAATTCAGTAATTCAATAACTCCAACATGAAACATTAGGTTCCAGCAAATCAATATGTCAATCACAGGAAGTCTGTGAGGACCAAATGTCATAAGATAGCCTAGACGCCTGTCCTAAACATCAGTTCAGGACAGGCAAGGTATTCACACTAACTAATAAGGTAATTAATCAGATTATTTGTAACTGGCAATGTGACAAGTGGGGAGCAGAAGTCCAAAGAGCATGTTTTCCTGCTCCTGCCCACTGGTGCTATTATACCCCCCACTCACCTAAGACCCGAAGGGTGAACACCACACTAGAAGCTGCCATGCGTCTGGTCAGTCAAGAGCCCCTCTCTCCAGCATGCAGGGGCTCCTTTATCTAAAGCTTAAGATCGATGGCAGCAGAGTTTGTTTCTAGCTATACAAGTCATGTTGTGAATGAACCAATTTAGCATTACAGTATTCTTTGTTTGAACAAGTGAATGCATTAACAATAACATTTTATTGTTAAGTTCCTCTACACTGTTTTGACTTTTCCTCCGTATATGCACATGTAAACCTTAGAGGGGTTGTAAACGCTTCTGTTTTTTCACATGAATGCATCCTAAGATTAAAAACACCTTGCTGTGCTGTGCCCCCCCCCCCCCCCCCCCCGAGTCCTCGTTTTACTTACCCGCACGATCCCGCGTCGCTTTCTCCACGGTTTGTCAGCTCTTCATTGGATAGATTGATAGCAGTGCAGTTATTGGCTCCCACTCAATCAAATCCAATGACGCAGCCACCGGGGGACAGGAACAAGTCATACTGTATCACACGGGAGCACGCCCGCAGGGTGACCCCCCTCAGGGGAGAGCTTCCCAGACGGGATTAGCTATTGTGGGGAGGAGCCACAAGAGCCACCGTGGGACCCCAGAAGAGGATGATCGGGGCCACTCTGTGGAAAACATACTGCACAGTGGAGGGAAGTATGACATGTTTGTTATTTTTAAAAAGAAAATGAACCTTTAGTAACACTTTAACTAAATTAAACTTGGTTTTATAAATCACTGTGTTATACACAACATCGTTGTTTAGTATAAAATACTTGTTTCTATCATATCTTCGATCCTTTGTTGCACCTCAGTACTGTTGATCTTATTCAATCCCTCTCTGTACACAAGCAAACTTTAACATGACAGCTGCTTGGCATTTATAAGAACGGGGTTTCTGATGTTACATCTGTGGATGATATCTGCCTAAAGTGTGTTGAAATGACGCATGTGACAGGGTAACACTGCAGAAGTAAAAAAACAAGGAGTCTTGTCACCCCAATACAGGAGGTGAAAGAACAAGGTCCTCAATGCCAATATCACCAGGTATTATATTAAACCAATCAGAACTGTGCATTTAAATAACCTCTGTAAAATATGCACTTTACTGTGCATTGGACCAACTCATGGTAACACATAAATGGAAATGCATTGCAGTGACATTCATTTAGAATGGCACCCCAACACAACTACAGTAGCTGTAGTGCACCACAATGCACTCCTGATCTGCATTAAAAAGTAGAGGTTTCCTTTAAAAATATATATGATTGCATTCAAATGGTGGCTAGATAAAGCCTATATTGGAAAGGACGATTTCTCAACTCAGTGGGGCCCCTCTCAGTCAGGTACTGTATCAGTAAACTAGAGATGCCTAGAGAGATATAGACTAACACAAATCTCACATTTTCTACAATCCATATAGGAAAAATAAACCTGAACACCCTACACTGCCTGGAGTATAAAACCTGGTGCTCCAACATCAAGGATAAGAGGGGGGTATATCCATCATCTACTCCTCTCTTGCCAAGTCTTTAGTTAAACCTCTTTACACCTGGACAAATGGAACCAATGCTTCCAATGCTCATTCAAAGGCATCCTGAACATTTCATTGATGGGAGCCAATGTTAAAATTCTTACACGCTGGTACCCTCTATCCTTGCTAAATATATCCAGACATATCTCCTATGGGCCAGATTCAGGTAGAGTTACGCTGGAGTATCAGTGATTCGCCAGCATAACTCACACTTTGAGCCGGCTTATCTGTTTTCTGTATGCAGAAAACAAGATACGCCGGGATTGAAGTCATATACGAGCGGCGTAATTGTATTTCGCCGTCGTATCGGAACTGTAATTTTAAAATGGGCGCTCGGGGCATTCCCGCTGATTTATGCCGAGAATATGTAAATCAGCGAGAGACGGCAATTCACGATCGTACGCGGGCCCGACGCAGTGATTTTCCAACGTTTCCGTAAGGGATACGCAGCATAAAGAAAAACATGCCCCCTAGGTGGAGTATCCTATGTTAAGTATGGCCGTCGTGATCGCGTCAAATTGAAAAAAGTTTAACGCCGTTTGTGTAAAACGTCCGTGAATGGGGATTGACGTCATTGACGTTCACTGACATAATTTGGAGCATGCGCACTGACAGTCGACGCATGCGCAGTACGTTCGCCGCGGGATCGCACCTACTTTAAATGATATACGCCCCCTGCCCACCCAATTTGAATTCCACCTGCTCAATTTCTCTACGCCGCCGCAACTTTAAGAGCAAGTGCTTTGTGAATACAGTACTTGCTCCTAAAGTTTCGGCGGAGTAACGTAAATGACGAACGTTACTCCAGAATAAAGATCCACTCTCCTACCTGAATCTGGCCCTATGTGTTTTAGGAGCTGCGACCATTTGAGCTCTCTGTTCCACATCTGGTGGTATTGCCCACAAATACTGAGTTTTTGGAACAGATTATTTTACTTGCTATGGAGGGTCACTGAGGTATCCATTCCAAAAGTTCCTGAAAAAGCTCTCCTTAACCAAAAGTTGAGGAAATACCCAAAAATACCCAATCTGTGATCTTCTACATGCTCCTGGGAGCCAAAATTACCATAGCAAGAAACTGGAAGAGGCCTTCAGTACTGCTTTCTGCAGTAAAACACAAAATCAACTGGATTATGGCCAAGGAGAAAATAATAAGCATTCTCCAAGACAAAACCTATAAGTTTGATTCAATCTGGGATCCTTGGACTACGTTCATTAATACTCCAATACATCCATGGGACAGTACGGCCCATATTTCACAACTCTAGGTGTCCTTCATCCCTTTACTAGTTTCTCTCCTCTCTCCCCTCCTCGTCACTTTCCTCCCGGTGGAAAAACATCTTTCCTGTTTTTTCTCCATCGAGCTGGACCTTCGATGGTAATTTTTAAACCTCTACAGAACTCCATATTGTGTAGTAGAGCATTAAAGTTCAGAATATAGATGTCTAGGTGACCGGGGGATTCTTTCACCCTGTACTCCTAGTGAGCCTATCCATCAGGTCTCCACAATTTAGCAGTCAAAATAGATGGCAGTGGTCTCACTGGTCTGTTCAGTCAGCTCCAATTATTACCCGGTGTGGGGGGCCCCTCTGTCCACAGTGAGTTCCCATTGGGGTTGTAGGGTTGGTGTCCAGCATCAAGCAACATCTGGGTAGGTAACTCTTTATCTTTTAGGCTGGCAGCCCAGTGCTATTTCCCCACAGGTCTTAAAATGAATATTTGGGAGATCTAGGCTACTAAACCACATTTTACTCCAATCTGTATGATGTTCATGAGATTGGGTGAATGCCCTCCCATGAAACTATTAATCCCCGTACACACAATCGGAATTTCCAATGGAAAAAGTCCAACAGACTTTTTCCATTGGAAATTCCGACCATGTGTATGCCCCATCGGAGTAATTCCATCGCAAATTCCGATGAATTCCATTGGAATTTAGGTAGAGAACATGTTAGCTTTTACTCCAATGGAATTCGGATGTGATTTTTGTCGGACAAAGGTCCGATCGTGTGTACGAGGCTTTACTGTTAAGACGATTGTCTTTTGCATATATGTTTATGGCTTTCCTTATACCTGATCCCCGATTTGCTGGTTAGCCTAACATGTAATCTTGTTTTCTGGAAAAAACAATAAAAATATTGAAAAAATAAAATTTTAATATATATATATATATATATATATATATATATTAATCAAAACTTAAAACTGTAGGTGTCCTTTTAAAAATATTTACCCAAAACGAAATCAAAGTACTTTTAGAGGGGATTCTCCCCTTTCTTTCCAATGTGATTGAATTAATTGCCAAATACTTCTTACTAACCATCCATCAGCAATATGAAAAGCCAGTAATTTCAGATCATTTGATAAGTACTGATTCCAGTGCTATGAAAGGTGAGCTTTTGATTTTATGATGCATCACATCAAATTGTTTAACTTGAGCTCTGGGCAAACATTATTAAAGTCAGATTGAAAATCTTATTTTAAAATATCCAAGGCAATATCTGCCCACAGGAGAAATTACAGCAGCTTCCACATACATAAAAATTCAGAGAGATAAGCAAAGGGAGAGTATATCATAAATATGTTGCTGGTAGTCAACTGCAAATCATTTTCTGATGCTAAACTTGTGCTTATAATTCTAGCTGAGCAAAAAAAAAAAAAACCTGTTGACATGCTTTGCAGTCTATTCTCCCAACAAGTTGATGTCTTTCAAGTAGCTTAACTGGCAAAATGAATTTGGAGAAGCTCGTAAAATATAACTGATGAGTCAAGTGGCTTTTTAAAATTCTGTTAATCCAAATAAACTGGGTCATTGTTTAATTAAACCAGCAATGCCCAAGTGGCTGTTAAGTTATTGTTGCACTGCTTCCTATTCCTAGAACACCTATGTTTTTGTTTAGTTTTTTCATAGTGTAGTTAAAGTTAAACCGCTGATTTATAAGAGCGAAGAGATATATTCGTTTCCTAGTGGCTACCAGAACTTGACTTGTGGAACAGATGCACACATCATAGAGAAGACTGGTAATTTTTTGATTATGCTATCATATATCTTAGGCCCCGTACACACGGCCGAGGTTCTCGCTGAAAATCAGCGAGAACCTCGCTGGAATGCACATTCCAGCGAGGACCTCGGCCGTGTGTACGGTCTCAGCGAGCTTCCCGTCGGGAAGCCCGTCGAGCCGAAATAGAGAGCACGCTCTCTATTTCCTCGACGGCCCGCCTGGAAGAATGGCTGGTTGCCATTCCCGACGGGCGGGTCGCCGAATCCGACGGCCGGGAGAGAACCTCGACGGGCGGAACGATGTGTTCTGCCCGTCGAGGTTCTCTGCCGTGTGTACGGCACCTTACATGTTATGCCTGGACAAGGGCTTGGTTTGTTGCAAGTAAACAACATTTTTTATAACAATATTTCTGCAAAAATTTTCCCATTTAATTCTCAATTCCTGTTGCTGTGACAACAGTACAACAATGGGGTAGTAGCCATTATCAACAACCCAAAAATCCTGTTAGGAAGTATGGAGCATTTTTTCTAAAAGAGACAGGCAGTAAAAACCTTTCAAAGTGTAGTGGGAAATGCTGGAGCTCCATTTTTTTGTGCCAAAACTCCTCTGCTCCTGGACGCCCCGTATCTAAATGTTTGTGTGTGCATGGAAAGATAGGGTAACATGCAGGGGGAAAAACACCAAACACCCCTAAGATCATCAGCAAAACATGTACAGTGTGCATTAGGACAAACAGTTAAAACCAACCCTCTGTTGGAAGATGCATTAATGGATTGTGCTTGAATTAATTATCCCATTGTCCTGCCTTCCCCAAAACTTCCCAGAGACCATAATTTTTCCACTCAATACATTTGTCAAGCCCTTATGAGAGGGGGCAGTATAAACCCCCAAATAACGCTGGATATATTTTTTTACCTTGAATATTTATTTAATAAATTAAGAAATTGCATGTGTTCACAGAGATCAGTGGTGTGCCAAGATGACTCTTGTACCTTGTAAAACAGTTAAACCCGACAGAGGCTCTAACTCTAATTGAATGCAAAGTAATAAAAAAGGTACAGGCTAGAGTTTGGCTTCAAAAACATTGCATACAGTTAAACAGTGTATATTTTGTAATACTATATTTACATTGTGGCATCCATATTTTCTCATTACATACAAGGGATCTGCTTCTTTCTTTGCAATTATTGGCAGTGTCTGTGCTATACTGCTCCTTGTCACAATAAAAGTATTGGTGTAAGCATAATCATTGTAAACAATAAATGGTCTGTATTGCTTATGTCTATTCGCCATCATTTGTAAGTATGGAGGCTAAAGCTGGAAATACGATGAATTGTTTTTTAGTTTTGATCAGCCATGAATGAATTCCTCCATTCACACATGTTGAGGTTGATGGAGGAATCCTCAGTTATTTTAATTGTATTTTGACAGAAGAACTCCTCCGTTGTCAGAATACACTGATCAGCGCTTAAGCTGACTGTGCTAGAAAAAGGACGAAGAAAAGCTGGTGCCACGGGGAACATTGCCCCTTTTTGTTTTTGCTGTGCCCCGGCTGGTTTAGCTTCATCGCCCCTTCTTGAGTGGCCACAGGGTCTAAGTAATGTAGGGCCATAGGGTCTGGCATTGTACCACCATGCTGCTGACCAGTGATGTGGAAGAGACTTCTTGTAGTTTTGGATTTGTTTATACAATTAATTTCTTGGATTTGTTTGATTTATTCTGATTGAAGTGGACTAACACATTATTTCTGTTTGGGTGGTTCTTTTGGTTGCTTAGTGCCTATGGTCACTGTAACGGTCACCACCGTTTACAACCTTCCATCCAGCCACGACAAGCTTATCTGACACACTTCGACAATACTGCATACACGATCCATATCAATCCCCATAATCAAGACGAGACTCAAGCTCTGTACTTGCTTCCAAAGATATGAACACTATAATGGCATTTTCTCAGCTTCTTATACAGTTTAAAAGCATGTGGCAGTAATCACAGGACAATACAATCTCCACCCCGCTTCACACCATGGGGGGCTTTAATCACATTCTACAAGGCATTCAGGTAAGCTAATTATGTAGACATGTCGGCACCGCATCATCAATAGACTTAACTCAGAGAATGACATTCCTGTAGATAATGACATGCTAATTTAGTACATCTGAATGGAGAATTTAACACATTGTTTTAGACACAATGAATCACACAATCAAAAGGTCGTTCAGGCCCTGATGCAATTAACACCTTTCAAAACCATGTGTGCCCATATTGAATAGGCAACAGCTTGTGATATCTCAAGACATCCACTTTGTAATATTCCAGAACTGCAATATGAATTATTATTAATGTCCTATCTCATGTAATATATGAATTATGATTCTTTGTCACCCTATGGCCCTAGTGGACATAATGTGACCCTAGACATAGGAGAATCTCAGTTTGTCACGGTTCATACCGTTACAGTCACCTATTTGTGGATGTTGTGTTAGTAAGGAACACTGGCTTCTGGATATTCTATTTTCATTAATTTATTCAGTTTTGGACATTCATGTTGAGTTTTTCTTTAATGTGTATAGTAATATTTATAGGTTTGTGTGCTGCTCCCCTTGAATTCCATTTCAGTCCATGTCTAGTATTTAGAGATCACTTTGAACTACATGAAAGTGAGGTTTGATCATATGTGTTTAACCACTTCCAAATCTGGCCAATTCTGTCATTTCTCACATACATGTTAAAATCTGCATTCGTACATTAACATATTTGGATTTACTGTACCACATGAATATAACAATCTCATTCCAAGCTATTGCCTTACTCTTCCAGTCAGAACTTATCTTCCCATATACCAATAACCTCATCTATATAGGTATATGAATATATATATATATATATATATATATATATATTTTTTTTTTTTTTTTTGCATGATATTTGAGCAGCCATTTTTAAAAATGCTAATTTCCAGTAAAAAAATACACTTAAATTAATTTTAGTGCAATTAAACACAATACACTATAATACCCAATAATATATAAAATATGATATCATGTATGAGTAAATAATTATAAGTAAAAAATATCTAATGTGTCACACTTAAATTGTGCAGGTTAGTGGAATGGGACAAATTATACATTCACATATGTGAGGTTTTCACAGTGAACGTCAGAGTGAGAGCAATAATTCTCACACCAGACCTTCTGTTTAACTGTAAACTTTTACTCTAGAAAAGTGTTGCCTATTGCACTTATACCAGCTGAAGTCCATGCATACAAGACCTATACATTTGTGTTAACTCTAGCTGTGCTGGACAATCCTTTGTTAAGTTCCTACAGCTATATGTGTAAAGCCTCATACACACAATCTTATGGTTAGCATTGGTTCAGAGTATGCGTGTTTGTACTTAGGATTTTATTCTGAAGGACTTCTGTACACATGATCAGATAATCCCACATCACACATTTGTTGTCGGAAAAAAATTCAAAGCATGCTATCCCACATTTGTTGTCGGAAATTCTGGCCCTTTAGAGATCTTTTTTTTTTTTTTGTACATAATCATATCTAGAGGATGTATATCAAAGTGTGTGTGTGTGTATATATATATATATATATATATATATATATATATATATATATATATATATATATATATATATATATATGTGTGTGTGTGTTAAATGAAACATGAGTTGCAAGACTCCAAAGCCATGCTGCTTTGACACAAGTATTGCCCACTATGACTGATCATGTTTTAAAGGAAGGATAGAAAGTCTAGTTGCAGGGAATTTGTGTATAAATTAGGTACCCACAAGATCATAATGCAGTTGAATCTGAATCTTAAGTATTGAAAACACTTGTTAGCAGCTGTAACAAGCAGTAGTTGGCATAAATGAACAAACATTTCTTGTAGCTCCTTTGTTGGGTAAAGCAGCAAAACAAAGAGAAGGTCCATGGCTCTCTAGTGACTCTGGGCTCCATTCACAGAACCAGATTGCATGCAGTATTTAGGTGTGTTCCCAAATATGCACGCAATCCTGAAAATGTCAATTCACTATTGCCGTATACAATATTTAATTAAGTAGTGGTCCCAGCATGTGATATTTAAAGAACGGCAGAGCTGACATCCTTAGCAACCAGCAAACAACAAGGGTCTGTTATTGATTTTGGAGCATGTAAAACATTGTGGCTTTTCTTTACTTTTATATTCAGCTATCAACGGGGAACCCCATTCATAACTGATGACTCATCGGTTGTTGAAGACGTAGAGGCCATCCGCTCCTTAACAACCAGCTATTTACAGCCTGAGATAAGGATGCCAGCTACCACCAGCTATTCACTACTGTTGACTACCACCAGCTAGCTGTTCACTACTAAAATACTACATGACTTCATAAAATAACTCATGCAGTATTGTAGTAGCGTTTTTTTGGAAATGGCAAAAAAACATGCATGTAGTAGCTATATCAAAACGTGATCATCACATTCACAATTCCATGATGTTGCCTGTCTTTTAACATGAATTTGTCTGTATGTCACCTTGTTTCAAATCACTTGAGGCAACATTTGGGCATTCAGAAGGAGATCAGCAATGGCAATTATCATGTTTGTTTTGGATAACAGATTTACTTAAAAACATACCACCCAATTTATTGCAGCTCATAAATGTAAATTTTAAGTTTTTTTTTTTCTTTTATGTGTCTGAAAGTTCCACCTTGAATCAGGAATGCCAACATTTCTGACAGATTAAGTCTGAAATTTGAAGTTATTGATCGGACAGGGTTTTTTTTCTTAATTAAATATGTGGGTACAAATGCATGTTGAAATTCAGGTTTTAAATGTATTCATTTTGTTGCACCATTTTGTGTGTATTTTTTTTTAACACAAAGCATGTATTTTTATTTGTATGTAATGCAAATTGTGATGGAAACCAAACAATACGAACAGTACTACAATAGAACATGAATATGCAAATGTTTTTTTTTTTTTTTTAGAAGAATGATATGCAACTCATAACACTTGTTTTGGGGAAAAGCTAAAATGAAGCTAAAAGTTGTAAAAATAACACATACTAGTGTCATGTACAAAGAGTTGTAGAGATTTCCTTAGAGTAGCCATTAGAAAAAATGGACCAACATGTTGGAATATCATTAGGGTTGTCCCGATACCACTTTTTAGGACCGAGTACAAGTACCGATACTTTTTTTCATGTACTCGCCGATACGGAATACCGATACTTTTTTTAAATGTCATGTGACAGTTTTCAAACCACAATACAGACTAAGGATATTTTCTTTAGAATTATGAAGAACTCTAACTCAAGACATTATAAAAGAATAAAAATGAGTTAAAAATGAATATTTTTTTTTTATTTTCTTGTCACGCAATAGTAAAAACTCAAAGAATTTTCACAGAACATGTTGATAAATACAAAAAAAGTATTCTATTTAGGTATCGGGAGCATTTGTGCGAGTACAAGTACTCCCGCAAATACTCGGTATCGGTCCCGATACCAATACTAGTATCGGTATCTGGACAACCCTAATTATCATTGTATCAAAGAGGGATTCATATACTTAGTATAGTTAACAAACAGTTATAAAACAAGAAACATATATAATCAATAGAGCTATTAGACTAACTATATGAATCCTTAGTTGGTACCGTGATAATCCAACATTTTTTCTAAAGTCTATATAGGATGAGGTACCCCAATATCCTATTTCTCCAATTTGTTATATATTCCTTAGTGTAGCCAGTTGGATTCAACTGTCATTTTTTAGAGTGGGTAAATACTTTTTGATTGTTCTTATGACAGTTTAAGGGTTTGTTGGCTATGATTTAGGTTTTAAATTAGAAGTTACAGACCCTGGAAAGTATGAATACTGTAGCTTTTTTTTCCTACGTATATTTTCAAAAAATTTACACATTTTCACAAACCAGATAAAATTCCCACTATTTACAATGCTAAAGGATAAATATAAACAATAGGGTTACATCCCCTCTCTAAAATGAGAATGATCAGAAGCAGATAATCTCCCGATAAGTGAATGCCGTTATCATGGAGAGACAAAACAGTGGCTGCTGTTGATAATTAAATAACATCACACTAATGAATTGTCAATAAATGAGGCCTTAAAAAAAACAAAAAAAACATGCACCCTACTGATCCTATTGCCTTGCTGGAATGTCATTTTCAGTCTGTGCTTTTCCATATTTAATACACTGACACAATCTAATTAAGAAGTATAATGATAATTAGATAGGAAGCTTTGATTAAACATAGAACAAAATCACAACTGTCCAGGGATATGAGATATGAATCACTATTGGAGATGTATAAAAACATGTTTTAGTTGTAGTTACAACTGTAGATTTCTTCTCATAAACCCTTACGCCGCGTACACACGATCGAACATGTCCGCTGAAACTGGTCTGCAGACCAGTTTCAGTGGACATGTTCGATCGTGTGTACGGCCTATCGGACCATTTTCCAGTGGACAAAAGTTTCAAAACATGCTTTAAATCCTGTCCGCTGGAATCCTGTCCGTCGGATGGTTAGTACACAAAATCATCAGACCAAAATCACGCGCATGCTCAGAATCAAGTCAACGCATGCTTGGAAGCATTGAACTTCGTTTTTTCATCACGTTGTTGTGTTCTACGCCATCGCGTTCTGGTCCGAGGGGATTTTGGTCCGATGGTGTGTACGCACATCAGAGCAACAGACCACATCAGCCTGGTCCGATGAAAACGGTCCGTCGGACATGTTTCATTGGACATGTCTGATCGTGTGTCCAGGGCCTTAAAGGTCAAGTATGGGCCTCATTGTCTTGTTCTTTAATTAAACAAAAACAACATACACAAACTCACACACACCAGTCAGTAACTTCTACACACTCTTTGTGAATAACTGTTTCTTGGTTCAAGTTAGGTTTTTGCATCCATTGTGACAAATATATTTTGTACTGAATTACTAAAGTTTAGAAATGTTTGCTCCTTTATACCAAAAATGCATAAACTTCCACATGGCATATTCAGTTATTATTTGTATGGTCATTAATTTCCCGATCCTTGTGATCAATGTGCCTGATTCAAGACAGAAAGCAATAAAAAAAATTGAGAAAGGATCTAACTCTTCCTCAATTTTACAAAAAAACATAACTTTGTTAGGCCGGTTTAGAGGCTAATCAATACATTTGGAACTTTTTTCATTCCTCTGTTTAGGTCATAATATACCCTTGTCATAGGTAGGGATGCGCCGAATGGACCCCTGTTTAGTTCGCACCCAAACTTTCGAACACGCAAAAGTTAGGACCCGAATAATGAACCCCATTAAAGTCAATGGGACCCAAACGTCAAATACCAAAAGTGCCAATTTTGAAGGCCTAAATGCAAGTAATTGGGCATACAATGGTTATAGGCGTCTGGGTCCTGCCCTGGGGGACATGTATTACTAAAAAAAAAGTTTGTGAAAAACATCATTTTTAAATGAGCAGTGATTTTTTTGATTTTTAAAGTGAAAGCCTAAAAATGAAAAATGTCTTCCAATACAGTGTCTGGGGGGTCCCCTTAGTCTAACTGTAACGTTGCAGATCTGTACCATGTCTGGAATCTGCTGCAGCAATAACTGAATTCATAAAGCCAAAAAAATGATACTTTTCCTGCAAGCTGCCTTTATTTTACTCAGCAACAGCTGGGGAACCAGTGTGTATGATGAGGCCACAATGTAGTGCACCGGGAACAAAATTAGAGATTTTTTGGATACATTCTGGTGTCACTTTGACTTTAGATAGAAGTAACGGGTGCGTTAAATTGATCTTTGGGTGTCGTGGTGCCTTCCCACTGTAACCATATAGATATAATCTTGATGAAAGTAAGAAAGTACTGTAAAAAATTACAATGATATGCACCTGTCAAACACGTTCTGAAAAATTGGTCTTTGGGTGTCGGTGGTGCCGTAACCCTATAGAGGTACTCTTGATGAAAGATATAATTTGCCTTGCTGTAAAAAATTGCAATGATATGCACCTGTCAAACCAAGTGCCAAGGGATTGTCTGCGTCTCCTTGTTGTCCTCCCAGACATTATTGGGAAGGGGGGGTGGGTGTTTATAAGCAAATGTAAAGGGGAAGTTTAAATCTGTACGTAGATGCACTTTAATCAATGTAAAGAGGTGTTTGGTGCCCTTTAATATGAGTACACACACTCCACAGATACAATATAATATACTGCAATATAATGCAAATTGATATGAACGCTACCCTTGCACATATTTGGTGGTGTTGCCCTGGTATTCGACCTTACTGGACCACAGTGTTATCGTTAATCACTCAAGGCCTTGTGGTAGATATTAATCCATGGACTGTTTTATTTCACTGTGTATATGTAAATTTCCAATTATTGGAGTTGTAAAACTATTTTATCCACCACTCAGTGGCTACAAAAGGTAGATGTTTCCCAAATTTCCCAACCCATCTTCTACCAACCTTAGAAATACATGGGTCTGGTGGTTCATTTTTAAGACGCCTTCTACTTACAGTATCTCAATCTTGTCTCCCAATTTGCCAGCTCTACATCTACATGTTTGATTGTACAGTAATTGAATGTATTTTGCTGGTTGTGACAATTGTGGGTCAGATCACTGCCTACTTCAGTGATTTGTGACAAATGGCTGCCCCCCCCCCCCAAATATCACACAAAGTTGCATATTTTTAGGGGCAGTTTGCCCACTTTATTTCGATTTTTCAATAAATCGAGATTGACTCATGAATGGTAACCATGAGATCAGATTGCTATAGCATGAACCATGGTCCGTTGTGTGGAAAATTAACCTGCACGTCCTCACCCTCTAGATGGTTTAGTAATTCACCAGTATCCATGACAATACACACTTGTTTCACCTAAAGTCACGGTCATTATACTTGTCTATTTAAGACAAGTCATCTAGCTATCCCTGATGAAGTCATGTGGTTAGTGACGATACACGTGGGAGGAGTGAATTGACTTTATAGATGAGCTATGAGGAGTAACGGCAAGTCTTTAATCAGTTTGTGCCAGATCTTATATTGGAATGCTATTTTCTTTAAATTTTTCTTTATTATTTTAAGCATACCAAGTGACATACAGATGGAAAACCATTCCTCTAACCGAGGAACAATGGAGAAACATTATATATATATATCGTTTAACAATGAAATAAAGGAAGAACCAAAAAGAGGGCACCCACACGAGTCATGATCACATCTTTTAAAAAATAATCAAGAATAAAAGGAAAACGGAAATAGAAGAAAGGAGGTGCGTCCCAACACGTCCCCTCCCCTCCCTCCCCCCTCGCCGGTCCCCGTCTAGAACTCTGATGACCCACGCCTCCGTGGGTACCCTACCCTTCGCCTCCAAACGCCGGCAGGTCCCCCCTCCCCCCAGGGGGTCACCATGCCCCCCCCAGGGAGGGGGAGGCAAACCGACCCCTAAAATGTCCTCTATGCCCTAGCTTACTACACCAACTCCCTCCCTTCCCCCCTACCTCCCCCGCCAAATTAAAAAAAAAAAAAAAAGGGAAAAAAAAAAAAACCCAACCCCGCATCTCTCACTCCATCCCATCACTGAGCCCGGTCCCTCTTTATTATGCATCCAGCAGAGCCCTCCCTTGTTCTGAGTATCTGAACCCGTTCAAGATATACTTTACGTTTCTGTCTGGAGGTCCATACAAGGTCCTCCATTCTATTCATTTCTTCTACTCTATTGAGCCACATCTTTACCGTTGGCGGTTGTTTATGTTTCCACGTCCCTGGGATACAGGCACGGGCGGCATTTAAAAGGTGATTAACCATAGAACTCCTGTATCTCTTTACCGTCAGCCCCGAGTCCTGTAATAGATAAAAGGGCCATTCGTCTGGTAGTTTATCTTTACTAAATTTCTGCACTATACCCTGAACCTCCGTCCAAAAGTTCAGAATTCCAGGGCATAGCCAAAAAATATGTAACAAAGTTCCTTCTTCCTTACCACACCTCCAGCACCTATCCGAGGTGTCTGGGTAGCACCTTTTTAATACTACCGGGGTACGATACCATTGAGATAGAATCTTGTAATTCATCTCTTGTGTTTTCACGCAGACTGACGATTCAAATATATTCCGGAGTATTCTACTCTTTTGTTCTTCTGAGAAGGGTCTTCCCAGTTCCATCTCCCACCTGTTAAAGAAGGGGACCTGAGAATCCTCCGTCGGTATGTTCAGTAGTTCACTGATTCTTGAAAGGGTGTGCCGAAGCACTCCACTGCCAATACAGTACCCCTCAAATCTTGTAAGTTTACGCTCGTAACTTCTGGGGGGTTTTAGATTGTCCAAGAAGTGCCGCAATTGTAGTGCTCTCCAAGTATCCAATCTATAAGGGAGCCCACCCTCCACCATTTCCCGCGTACTGTGCCATAAGCCTTCCCTCAGAAAATGAGATGCTTGTATTAGACCCTGGTCTATTAGTCTATCGAAGGAGCCCTTCTTCAAACCTGGTGTAAATTGTGGGTTCCCCAAGATTGGATAGAGTGGTGAGTCCAAAGTGGATAATACCCCTTTCCTAAATAACCCATAGGCCACTTTCAATGTTGGGCCTATCAATGGATGTTTCTTAATGAGTATCGGCAGGTCTCTATAGCACCACGCAGCCAGATGGAGTATACTACTACATTGGGCTTGCTCCAAGCCCGGCCATATTTTCTCCCTGCCATGTCTCCCCCAGTCCACCAGGCGGATTAAAATAGCCGCCTGGTAGTATCTGAGGATATCTGGGGCCGATACACCTCCCTCTCGTTTTGATAAACATAATGTATGGTTCTTAATTCTTGGACTTTTGTTGCTATTTTACAAGTGTTTTTAATGTGAGTGAAGTACATAGTTTTAATAAAATCTTTGGAGTTTTTATATACTACACTATGGTAGTCTCTCCGATATTATGAGCTCTGTCTAGAGATTACCACATGGATATCCATGAGATTAACTGGATAAGGGGAGAAGAGATACCAAATGGTGCCTGAGCGGTCAACATCTTTAAAGGATTCCACACAACTACCCCTGACATAGTGACACGTGTGACTTGTCCACATATGTACTCAAAATATTTATGTCTCTCTGTTTCTTTCATAGTGTTTTTATTTTGTCCAATTGTTTTTCATATTATCTTAACCACTTAAGACCCGGACCATTATGCAGGTAAAGGACTTGGCCCCTTTTTGCGAATCGGCACTGCGTAGTTTTAACTGACAATTGTGTGGTCGTGCGACGCCAAACAACATTGGCGTCCTTTTTTTCCCACAAATATAAATTTCTTTTGGTGGTATTTGATCAACTCTGCGGTTTTTATTTTTTGCGCTATAAACAAAAATCGAGCATCAATTTTGAAAAAAAAAAAACATTTTTTTTACTTTTTGCTATAATAAATATCCACCTAAAAATATATATATAAAAAAGTATTTTTTCCCTCAGTTTAGGCTGATAAGTATTCTTCTACATTATTTTTTGAAAAAAAAAATATTGATTGTTTTGCGCAAAAGTTATAGCGTTTACAAATTAAGGGATAGTTTTATGGCATTTTTATTATTATTTTTTTTACTAGCAATGGCGGCGATCGGCAATTTTTTCTTATGACTGCGACATTATGGTGGACACATTGGACACTTTTGCCACATTTTTGTAATTTTCACAGCGAAACGTGCTATAAAAATGCACTGATTACTGTGAAAATGGAAATAACAGTGAAGGAGTTAACCACTAGGGGGCACTAGGGGGTTAAGTGTGCCCTAAGGGAGTTATTTTTACTGTAGGGGGGCGTGGCGTGACGTCACTGATCTGCATTCCCTTTAACAGGGAACAGATGCTCAGTGACAAGCCACAGAAAAGAACGGGGAAGGTTTGTTTACACTCACCTCTCCCCATTCTTAAGCTCCTGTGACCCGATTGTGGGACACCAGCGGCGATCGGGTCCCGCAGGTGTGGTCACGGAGCTTCGGAACAGGTTGCGAGCATGCGACCCACGGCTGGGCAACGTACCTTTAAGTGCCTGTGCCCAGCCTTGCCATTCTGCCGATGTATATCGGCGTTAGGCAGTCCACAAGTGGTTAACTTGTCTTTTAGCAATCAAGGAATGCTTTTGTGATTGGTGATGCTGTTTGGACTGCCTTTGAGTCACAGGTGTGGTGTATTGACCATTTAAGCAACATATGCCTATATATACCTGTACTTGATGCATTTTCAAAATGTTGTGAACAAGCATGGCTCTTTTCATGTAAAACATGTCAACTAAATACTTCTTGCAAGTTTGTCTGGTGTGACAATAAAGGAAATATTTTCATCAGCACCTTTTGGATTCCAGTGTGCAATCAATTTCTTTCTACCTTTACTATGCAAGGTGTATACCACACAACTCAGGTTCCCCAGTGGCAGAGTGAACAGTGCTGCAGCCCAAAGACACTATAATTGTATACAATATATATATATATAATTACAAGCTGTTTTCTGCACTTCATGTACAATCTAATATCACACTTGAAAGATATCTCTATGTTCTTTACCGTAGACACTGTTCACTGTACAAGTGTTCTTTGTTTGTACAAATCTTTTTCAATAAAAATATATTAAACAAAAAATAATAAATCTTAATATAGACTTTCAGTCCAATTAATTATACATGCATATAATACAATCTTCAATGCTCTGTAAACATTGTATTGTAATAAATATGTGTGTACATGTGTACATATATGTGCATATATGCCATGCACATTCCCCGTATATGTGCCCATGTGTGAGTTTTTCAGATACATACACACATATATATAGATACAATGCCCATATGTAGTAAATCACTATTGCTTTCCCCCCCCTCTCCTACAACACGTCATAATATGTGTATGTATAGCCAGACACATATCAATGCACATATCTTTTAACTAAACGTCTGCTATTTGTTCTCTGCGTCCCATTACTACATATGCCACTCATAACCTCTTTTCTCTTGACTTTATATTTAACTTAATTTAACTGTCCAGTTTCTAAACCCTCCCCCTGAGCCCTGACATTGTGCGGCTCTCCCGCAGCCTTTTGTTCTTACTTCTCTCATTCCCCCGCCCCCTCCGCCCTGTCTTTTTCACATCACAATATCCCTTTTCAGTTATTTCAAACCTCGCCTTCCCACTTAGCCTAAAACCTCCCCTCCCCTCGTGCACCACGCCCACCGCCCTCCGTCCCCAGTTCCTTAACATATATTAAATCTCGTCCCAGCTCCGCCCCCGTTCACGCCCACAGACACTCCCCATCACCGCCCCTTCTTCCTACTTAAATCCAGCTCCATTCTCTGTACAAGCCAGCTTGATAAAGGAGCGCGACTGCCGTGTCATCGCAGTGCGCCAGCTCTGAAACGCGTCACATGCCAGTGACGTCACTACGTTTGGATTGCCGCAGAATTCAAAATTCCAGCCTGACCCTGCATCTTTACCATCACCGCCGGCCCCAACACCTTATTACAGTGTTTGGAAAAGGACCACTGCAGACAGCGCAGCGCACAAGAACAGTGACAGACCTGAGGACTTATTCCACCCAAGGAAATTTATACAATGCTTGTTTTTACTCTACTAAACGTGAGTTGCCTGTATGTATTAAACCAATTAAATCACTTAAACATCTACTCTTAGAGGCGCCTCTCCCCTTGTTTTCTCTTGACAGTATTTGGAACATGGTTTCTGTTCTCCCATGATGGCAGCCCTGAGCATGTATGTGTGCCCACCATAACTAGCAATTCTTCATCCATCCTCGGACTCCTTTTTATCCACATGCCCCTGAGCGTTGGACTTTTTTATTAATTTTTATCTTTAACTTATCCATTTATACTGTACAAAAACCTCTTGTACATTATTATCATTATCAATTTTTAACTTATTATTACTTATACTGCTGAGGTACCTGTGTGTTTTTCACTCTTTGCGCATATTCACTTGTGTATATTGTAATAAAAGGAGCTATGAAAGGCCTTAACCACTTGAGAACCAGCCTCCGCAGTTGTACTGCGGCAGGTTAACTCCCCTGGGCAAATCACCGTAGCTGTACATTGGCCTCTTTAGGACCACTAGGGGGCGTGCTCTCGCAGCGCAATGATAGAGCTGATGCGTCCCGTGATCGCTATTGAGAGAGACAGATTGGAGATCTGTCAATGTAAACAGACAGATCTCCATTCAATCAGGTGAGAGGAGACAGATCTGCTATTCATATGAAGTTCCTCCTCCAGGCAGTCCCATCCTCCCACAGTTAGAATCACTAGGACATACATTTAACCCCTTGATCGCCCCCTAGTGTAACCCATTCCCTGCCAATGACATTTATACAGTAATCAGTGGCTATTTGTAGCTCTGCTCGCTGTAAAATGTCAATGGTCCCAAAAACATGTCCGATCTGTATGCCTCAATGTCACAGCCCTGCTAAAAATCACAGCTAACCATCATTACTAGTAAAAAATAATTAAATCACTGATGCCAAAAACATGCCATAAATATATCCCTTATTTTGTAGACACTATAACATTTGCACAAAGCAATCAATATACGCTTATTGCGTTTTTTTTTACAAAAAATGTGTAGAAGAATGTATATCATCGTAAACTGATGAATGCATTTTTTCATGGATATGTATTATATATACGGAGCTTAACGGAGACGGATGTAAACGGACGTTAGCGGATGCTCATTCGCTAACGTCCGCTATCCCATAGGGAAGCATTGCGGTCCATTTTTTCATCCGTGAAAAACGGACGAACGGTCCGCACGTGTGAAAGGGCCCTAAATCTTATAAATTTGCAGACGGAGAAAGACAAGTAAAACACAGCCGCGGTGAAGTACTGAAAATCAGGAAGCAAAGTTTGCCTATAGAATGAGCATGTATAGTTACAATAGAAGCAGGGATTTTAAAACATTATCAGTGATATAATTATTTACATCAAGATGATCTCTGCCAAGCTGTGTGCTTTGTTTGCACAGTGCTGAATTTGTCAGAATCATTGGCAGTGCTACACGTGGTTAATTAAGTACCGTATATCTGATTGTTCCTCAAAACAAATTTTAAACAACATTATTATTCTGGATTTCACAATACACAAGATACAAAAACTCTTTACCGAGCTGAATCTGAACGCAGTTAAAAAAATATGAAAAACTGCTTCAGAGCAGGTTTAGAAGGACATATTTTACACAAAGGGAGCAGTTGCCTGGTCTGTTCTGAGTGTAATTCATTTTACTATGGGTAATTAGATATTTGCACCTGATCACTGTTTGCAGTTACAAACAGGACCATCAAAAACAAAGAAAATTGAATTTTGCTTTAAAAAAGCATATGGTATGACTTTGGACTCAAAATAGACAGCTGATCCCTGTATCACAGGGTTCTTAGAGAGCTCTCTTGTAGTTCACTACATTAGGTTAATCCTACAGTGTAAATAGAATTTACTGCACATAATTGACCAAACAGATTGTGTGGCAGATTAGTAAACCCTGTAAACAAGAGTCCCTTCAAAGTCAAGTCTGCAGTGGCTTAGGTTGAGAAATTTCTTCTTAGCTGTTTTGTTGTATTAATACTGATCCACGAAGTGATGGATTTGTTAACCGGTAGCAGAATAACTGATTTTTCATGACATGAATATCAACAAAAAAAAAAAAATACCGTACATACTTTTCAGTGAAATAATATCCTTTTGTTTTAAAGACTTTGGCCCAGATTCACAAAGCACTTGCGCTGGCGTAAATCAAGTTACGCCGACGTAAATGCAAATGTGCACCAACGTATCTGTGCGCCTGAGACACAAACCAATATACGCCTAAAAACTGGCCACCCTACGCCGACGTATCTTACTTACCCCGGCGTAACATGGGCGCATTTTTCTTCTGGATGCATGTTGCTGCTCCCATTGATTAGCCATTCAAATATGCAAATGAGGGAAATACGCCGATTCACGAACATACGTGAGCCTGACGCAGGGCTCTAGGCAACGCACGTACGTTTTCCGTCCGGCATAAAGTTATTCCCCATAAAGGAGGTGTAAGTCACCAGACATGCAAAGATCTGCACCAGGGAACTCAAGCCTACATATTTTACATAGGACGTGGGTCTGGCTGGGCGTAGGTTACGTTAACGGCGTACACAGTGATCCAGCGTATCTTAGGCAGTTGTTTCCGACATGGTTGTGAGCATGCGCAAAGGGATACGTCCACGTCTCGGCGCATGCACAGTTCATTTTAAGTACTTGTCTGGCCCCCCGGCCCATCATTTGCATGGGGTCACGCTTCATTAGCATTGATCACGCTCACTTCCCACCCACTTCCACCTACTTCCACTTACGCCAGCCTGCGCCTTTGAAATGTACGCTATGTCGGCGCAGAGTTGGGAGCAATAGCTTGCTGAATTCAGTGCATGCCTCTCCGTGCTGCGCCGCCATATTGTACTATGTGTGCGCTACGCCGGTGTAAATATGCGCCCATCTCTGTGAATCCGGGTCTATGAGTTACAGATCTCATTCTTTACTGCATTTGTTTTTAGGCCATATAACTTTCCAAGAATTCCAGCATCTTATTCGGACACTTCTCTAAGATGGCCCCTTGAAGAAAAACAACATGACTTAAATATGCAAGCTTTTTTTATTGCTTTTTCAGGAACCTTTAGGATAAGTGTACATTTTTATGTTGTTGACTGAGAATGAGTTGCCAAACAAACTAGCTACAATTGACTAGTTCGCTTGTCCATAGCCTTGGCTGTTGACATGAATACACACAATCAGAGACCTCCAGCAATGCCATTGACCAAATATTGTTATTTTTATGTTTCCATAATGATAGTCATGTTTAGCAATTTAATCTATTGCACGTTTTGCAAATTACAGCTAATTGAGCAAATAGAAATTAAGTAAAATTAGCAAAATGTGTTTGCTGAGCAAGCATACTTTATTTATTTATTTTGGTAATTGTCGTGTTGAACGATGAACAAAAAAATACAGTAAGGTCTCGTACACACGATAGGGTAAACAAAGGACAACGGTCTAATGGACAGTTTTCATCGGTCAAAACCGATCGTGTGTGGGCCCCATAGGTTATTTAACCATCGGTTAAAAAAAAGCCAACTTTCTTTAAATTTAAAAATTTTAAAGTTAAAAATCCACGCATGCTCAGAATCAAGTCGGCGCATGCTTGGAAGCATTAAACTTCATTTTTTTTCAGCACGTCGTTGTGTTTTACGTCACCGCATTCTGACACGATCGGTTATTTAACCGATGGTGTGTAGGTGCGACGGACCATCAGTCAGCTTCATCAGTTAACCGATGACAACGGTCCTTCAGACCATTCTCATCAGATGGACTCATCCTGTGTACACTGCTTAAGCCTGTATTCAGAGGCAACATAGGGCTAGCCATTCTATGAGTCGATATACTGTGAGGCTGTATTAAGTGGTATGAGTGCAGCTATCACATGATTTTGTGAAGCTAGCAACTACTTTTCTTCAGTAGTGTATACAAAAAAGATCAGTAGCACAGGGCATTTGTACTGGACTTCAGAAAATATACATCCTCATTAGGGATGAGTCGAACACCCCTGGGTTCGGTTCGCACCAGAACCTGCGAACAGACCAAAAGTTTGTGTGAACTTTAGAACCCTGTTAAAGTCTATGGGACTCGAACATTTGAAATCTAAAAGTACTAATTTTAAAGGCTAATATGCAAGTTATTGCCCTAAAAAGTGTTTGGGGACCTGGGTCCTGCCCCAGGGGACATGTATCAATGCAAAAAAAAGTTTTAAAAAACTGACGTTTTTTCAGGAGCAGTGATTTTAATAATGCTTAAAGTGAAACAATAAAATTGAAATATTCCTTTAAATTTCGTACCTAGGAGGGTGTATAGTATGCCTGTAGTTGTAGTGCTTGTTCCTGTGCTTAGAACTGTCCCTGCACAAAATGTAATTTCTGAAGGAAAAAAGTCATTTAAAATCACTCACCTTAGGGTTTGGTATGGATGGATATTAAGGGGAGTCCTGCGTCAAATTAAAAAAAAATTACGTGGGGTTCCCCCAAATATCCATTTCAGACCCTTCAGGTCTGGTATGGATTTTAAGGGGAACTCCACCCCAATTTTTTTTTTAAATGCCGTGGACCCCCACACATTTTTTTATTTTTATGAATGACCTTTCTCTGTATTGCCGGGACCCGACAATTCATTATAGCCGCGAGTGATTTTAAATTACTTTTTTTCCTTCAGAAATTACACTTTGTGCAGGGACAGTTCTAAGCATGGGAAACAAGCGCTACGTTACATGCATACTCTACACCCCCCTAGGTACGAAACTTAAAGAAATATTTCACTTTTATTGTTTCACTTAAAGGAATTATTAAAATCACTGCTGCCAAAAAAACTGTTTGGGGCAGGATCCGGGTCCCCAAACACTTTTTATTACAATAACATGCATATTAGCCTTTAAAATTAGCACTTTAGACTTCAAACGTTCGAGTCCCATAGACTTTAACAGGGTTCTAAAGTTCACGCAAACTTGCTGCGAACACCCCAAATAGTTCTACTCGAACTCGAAGATCATCCCTAATCCTCATGTAAGGATTATAAATCCCTTTTCAATCAAAGCTTGAGGCTGGGTTCACATATAAGAACGCAGCGGCTCACAGCAGGAGTCCGGTGCGTCCTCATTCACTGTTTGAGATCCGATTTCAGACAGAGTTTTTGGCTGAATTCAGACCTGAAACAGACCAAAAGAATCACAGGGCTCCTGTGTAAATTGAGAGCCACTGGGGAGATATGTGAACCAGCTCCACAGAGAGCCGGTTACAATCTCCTGCTGCACAAATTGCATATGGGGAAACCTGCATCCAATTTACACTATTAAGCCAGCTTAAAGTATAAGTTCACTTTAAAAAAAATATATATACAGTATATTTATTATATTTTTTTAGGATCCAAGATCAGCAGATTGAGGGTGTAATCTCAGGCTTCTGCAGACTGTCAGTGTAGCTCTGGCTGTACCTCCTGGTTGTATACAAGTTGATCTTGACAGGTTTTTCCCAAATAATTAGTGCTGCTGGCTATAGCTGGCAACACTAATCGATGTGTTCTGCCGGCAGGGGTGGATCACGACACTCCACAGAATACAATAGCACTGCATGAGGGATTCCCCCAACTGTGTTAATAGAGGAAACAAGCAATTTTATTATTTTTCACCCATGGTGGAAGGAAAGAAAATTGCATAACCTTGCCTTACACTTTTGTAGAACATAATTTCTCCACCTTATTTAATTTTTGACAGCAAGGCAATTAAGTACCTCAATAGGGTTACGGCGTGAACTCTAGATGAAAGCAAGAATTGGCCATGCTGTCAAAAATTGCAATGATATGTACCTGTCAAACAGGTGTGCAAAAATTGGTCTTTGTGGTGCCCTCACACCGTAACCATATAGAGGTACTCTTGACGGAAGCAAGAATTGGCTTTGCTATCAAAAAATGTACATGTGCATATCACTGCAAACAGGTGCCGAAAAATTGTTCTTTGGGTGTCGATGATGCCTTCACACCATAACCCATTAGAGATACTCTTGATGAAAGCAAGAATTTGCCTTGCTGTTGTTATGGAAGTATTTATGATTGGGACTCTATCCCAGCTGCAGGAACAGATACACAGGACGCAATCGATGTGTGCAAAATGTCCGTTCAGTAACAACATTTGTTATTTTATACATAGATAAGCAAGGGGTGTTTTGAGATGTTATTTGAAACTAATATAAATATGTTATTAAAAACTAACAAATAGGAATATATCATTAAAAGCTAGCAGTTAGAACAATTGCAAAAGTAAAACCTTGAGAGGGGAGGGGGCAGTAGAGAGAGCTTCTAGCATAAGATGTATATGTGTGTTAGGTGAAGGTTACAGAACACATTTCAACAGTGTAAACAAAATGGAGTCTCTTGTGCTTAAATAAACAACACAGTGAATGTCCATGTCACTGTCAAAAATTGCAATGATATGGACCCGTCAAACAGGTGCAGAAAAATTGGTCCTTGGGTGTAATTTGTGCCCATGAAACCTACTCCAAAAAATGTCTTCCAGATGAATTTAACACCCACAAAGCTAGGTAACCTAGACAGTCTTTCAGAGATTCAAGATGCAGAAAGCACTTAATCAGCGACATCGGAGGCTTGATACAGTAGGTGCTTGCCGATTTTGTGTCAATCTCGCCTTTGCTAGCGGCGAGATTGACCACCCGCGATCCCCATTGTGGGAGCAGTGCCGAACTATGTCGCTCTTCCCGCTCGCTGTCCCCAATGGATTCCTATGGATGTGTGGCCTCTCGTGGGGGCAGCGAGCACAAGAAACACAGCCTCCAGGCCTGATTCATTTTTATAAATGTCAGTCGGTCCACAGAGTCTGTGGACAGATTGCAGCACTGAATTCCTGTTCAAAAAGCACACTGGATTCAGGGCAGCCCAGCAGCTCCATTGCATACTGCTAACGGGATGTGGAAGCTGACAGCCCTGGGCGCCAAGGTCTAAAAAAAATTGAAAGGCATCACTGAGGTGGTCCCCTTCTTCACCACTCCTTTCTTGACCAACAGAAGCCTCAAAATGAAATTTTACACCAGACTGTAACTTTTCCCTTGTAACAGTGGTCAAGGAGGGTTGCCAACCAATAGTGATCCTTCTCCCTGATGCCACATATTCTCAGGTCTTTTTGCAGACTTTTAAGAATGAGGGAGCCCTTGCATCGCAAGTTTGTGGAGGCATGAAAGGCAGACTGCTCTGGGTCACTAAGGATAACAGTATCTGGAAGTGCCTCCTCCCAGCCACTTAATACTCCCAAGGGCTCTGGGGATGGAAAACCATCTGTTAAGAGTTGACTTATGTCTTGCTCTGCTTCAATTTCTCCAAAGCTGTCAGAATCTTCCTCCTCCCTCTCCTCTTATGTGTGCTGTGGCATAGGAAGAATGTCGTTTGCATAAAGCAGGCCTTGAGTGGAAAGAAAGTCCTCCTCCTTCTCCCACTGCTCTGTGCCCTGTTCATAATGCCACACAGTCTGCTCCAGCAGGAACACAACAGGGGTTGTGTCTCTAATGCATGCATTGTCATGACTCACCATTCTTGTGGCCTTCTCAAATAGTGACAGTGCAATGCATGCATCCCTTATCCATTTAGCCATGCCTGAGTCTGTCTGAGCATGCCTGAGTCTGTCGTTGTGCTACTGGCCCACTTTGTTGTTTACCAGTGTTCTCCCCTCTGTGTAGGCTCATGTTCCAACCTTCCTCAACCTCAGAACCAAGATCTAAATCAAGTAATGACTATGCATCATCAAGGATCATGTGACTGATGCTGTGTTCAAATAACTCAGCTGACTCCTCCATGCCTGATGCTGGGGCTATGGTAGGAGTAGCTTTGGACAAGGAGGCAGAACAAGCCAATCTGGCAGCTCCAGTGGACAGCGCACCAGTCTCTGCTTAGGTGACAGAGGATGAGGAGGATGATGATGGTTTAGTAAGCCAGTCCACCACTTCCTCTGCATGCTGTAGCTGGATGGCATGAGCAACATCACTAAACAGAGGAAATTATGCCCTTCCTGAGGACAGACAACATCCACCTTCGCCTGTAGACACATACACTGCTAGCCCCCTCACAGTGCCATGGGAATGTCTGCCTTTCATTGTTGGCCTCCCAGACATTATGGGGATATATTTGATATTAACAAAATGTAATACAGATGTGGAAATGTGTACGTGGATGCACTTTAATCAATGGAAAGTGGTGCTTGGTGCACTTTAACTAGAATGCTCACTACACAGACACACTCCACTGACACATTACAATAAACTGCAGTAAAACTGCACTGACACACTGCAATATACTGTGGTAAATGTGCACTAACGCACTGAAATATACTGCAATAAAGGTGCAGTAATGCACTGATATATACTGCATTAATTGTACAGCAATGCACTGATATATACTGTGTTAAACGTACAGTAATGTACAGTACTGTAATCCCCCTCTGTCCAATGGGCGCACGCAATAGAGCCGCCCTGCCACAGTATATATGCGGTAGGTGGTCTTTAAGTGTATAATGTAATGCTATGTGAATGAGGCAATAAACATGTTATCTCAATTTGGCAGAAAAAAAATGTAAAAAAAAGGAAATACACTCTAATGCTATTAAATTGTTATTTTGTTGCTGGAATACTCTGTGTTTTAGAATAATGTATCTTTCTGAAGAATCCAACATAATGACCAGCATGATAATAATGTAGAGATGCTGCTTTTTAATGAATTGTCCCTTGCCACAACTTAAAATTAAGCAATTAAGCAATTAAGCAACAACCCACTACTTTATACAAAATTGAAAAAAAGTTTGGGCTTTTGCTATACATTACCAAATCCCTAAAAATCTGTAATGATGCTGTCATTCTGTCAAAATGTCCCCAAAAATGCATACTTGTTAAAGATAAATGTAAACCTTTCTTGCCACTGTTGAAATCAGCTCTGATTTTGAAAAATACTTCTTCGGAAAAAATCACATTTCCTAGACTGTATTTTCTCAGGTCCGCCACAGCTCTCAATGGTTCCTTCTGTTGACATTCTTGTTATTATTGTATCCGGTGTCGGGTTGAGGTTAAAGTGGATGTAAAGCCATTTAAAAAAAATGAAGGCTTGTACAGTATAGGATTTCATGACATCTGTGCCCAGTTTTGCCACAAATAGTTAATCCAGCTTTGAGCAATCCTCTTATCTTTTTCAGTGAGATAAAAATGGTCAGACAGAGAAATAGATGTCTGTTTCTCCTCCTTGCTGTGAGTGACAGGTGATTTACATATCTCATGCACCAGTGTGAGAGAGGTATTCTATGTACTTCTTATACCCCCTCCTTTCTTCTCCAGCTCTCCCAGGATTTGCTACTCTATACGTCAGCATGATTGGGCATGCTCAAGTCTTGTGGTGACTTTTCTGGGTTTTGACTGGATGTCAGTGATCATGGGGCATAATTCCACAAGACCTGCAGAAGTTCAGTGTAAGAAATATCTATTCCTGGCCAAAGGGAGTGTAGAGATGGGCGAGGAGTCTACTCCACCCAATGAGCTCCATACAACAAACTTGCCCACAGAATCTGCAGTTTTTTGTGTCTCATTACAGACAGAGGGGAGACATGTGACAGGTAAGGATACGTGCATAGATAACAGGCTATTGCAGTCGTTTAGAAAAGGATTGGGAGTGTGGGTTTATATACACTTTAAGAAAATAACCAGTGAGCTGCAATGGACCTTTAAAGACTGATAACTCCAGAAGTGTCAGTTTCCCAGCAGACTTCAGAATTGAATCAGCATTTTTTATCAAATGTGGCATGGAAAGTATATACAGTATTTATATTCATCCATTTCAAGTATGCAATTTCTGGGACAATCAGATATAGTGATAAGTTTGCTTTAAAAAAGAGAAACCCCTAAACTTAAGCCTAACCTTTGACCCTAATCATATTAATCCTTAAAATGCTGCAATGTAGCTCTATAAGCTACTAGTTGTGTGCAAAGGTTTCATAGTACTGAGATGTGTAAACTCTGTGGTCAAAAATGGGCAAAAACTAATTACCGTAAGTTGCTCCAAGAGTTAAACATATAATTTGCTAGTTCATCTACTGTAAAGGGTAACCAAGGGCAATGTTAACCAAATGTATTTAAACAAAAAAATCATGTTGATAATAATTTTACATTGGTTAAACATCTTACATGTTTCGCCTGAGCAAGTAATATCATTTTTATCCATACCTTGTTATTTTTCTTGTATTGGTATTCAAACTACAAAGCTAGCAAACTAATTATTAAGGAAAGAAATTAGGTAAAACATACTGAGCAGCTCTTGAGAAAATAAAGCTCTGTAAAAGCAGAAAAGCATAAACAGCTTGGATGTCTTCCAACAGTTTTGAATTAGCCTTGGAAAATCCCTGTCTTTAATTTTATTTATTCCACAATAAGTATTAGAACAGAATATAAAAAAATCAAGCTTTCATCCTTTGGGCTAAACAAACAGTTTTTCTAGGTTTGTAATGTTACTGTTTAGACATATAGGGCCAGATTCACAGAGCGATTACGCCGGCGTAACAGGAGATGCGCGGCGTAAGTCTAATTGTGCGCATGCGTTTCGATGCACGGCATCCACAAAACGAGATACGCAAGAAATCTACTTTTTTTTTGTCCAGCGTAATTTCGTTAGACAGGCGCATCCGTCCGCGCAAAACTGCGCTAGACAGACCATTGATTTGCTAGTCAAATATGCTAATGAGGGACTTACAAGGGATCCACAAAAGAACGTTGGGGCAGCGCAGGCTACGCAGTGTGCGCAACAGCAAAATGTCCTGTCTAAAATTAGACCATATAAAAGCTGGTCTAAAAAGAGAAAAATCGTCTACATGTCAGATAAAGCAACACTGTTAGTGAGCAGCTCAGCAGTCACACGTGTTTCACAACAATCTGTCTGCCAACATGCCAGTGGCATCCATGTTCATAGCTATACTACTGACTTTAGATGAGCAAAGAAGGAGGAGGGCACTGAGGAGGGCACGGGAGATGTTGTTTTTTTTTTTTTAACTTTTTATTTGCTTATATAAACTTTACAATTTAATCTAATCTAATACAATATTCTTATCTGATACAAGCCCCTCACCCTTCACTCTTCATGGGAGAGGATATATCACACACGCATAGACATCTATGGCATGAGTGATTCTGAGGTGTCTCGCATCTTCAGATTCACCCCTCATGCCATCATGGAATTAACCACAACCTTGCAGGAGGACATCAGCAGCCCAACACATGACACTACCCATGACAGCTACATATACAATCATAGCCCCATCCCCACAGATTTCGAACAGAACATGTATGGGGACAGCTGGCTGGTTGGTGAGTGACATGGGTGGCAGGCATGACTGTCCCCCCCCCATGATGCACACATCACAAGGGGCACATGCACTACTAACATCCTCCTGTCTTTTCCCTTCAAGGTGACTCTGCATATGCACTGGGACCCCATCTCACGACCCCATCTCATGCCAGCTCACATATGCATCTTTGCACGTTAAACACACACATTAATCATGGCACAATGAGAATGCATGCATGCACACCACTGTGGTCCCTAGCGCACACACACCCCACATCATCATCACATTGGATTGGCACAAGCCCACCATGCAGGACTTGTGAGCAGCAACGCCACGCCAAGGCTGCAATTATGTCACTGTACATTCATACACCATTCACACGGACCTGGGGATCACTTCTCCCTGGTCCTGGGGAACCCTTCTCCACCAAAATTGAGGGTGACACCCCTTTTCCGGCAGGAATGTCACCCCCACATTCCCAAATCATACACAAACAGAACTAAAAAAAAAGCCCAGAAAAATATAATAAAAAAAAAAAAAACAACAAAGAAAAACACATAAAAGACAAAAATCACTCTGCAAAACAGTCCCCAAATATCTCAACGACACGTCACAAACAAACAAATAAACACTAACAAACAACAGAACAATGGCACCTTGCTGTATAGGGAGGGATACAAAGGGATGTACTTTTGCAATGGAAGTGCGTTTGTGTCTGGCTATTTATGCTGTCTGCGTAGTTCAGCAAAGTTGCCCGGGTCTACTTCCAATTTCACTGATTGCGCTGTTCCCGAGTTGTGAGCATGCGCACAGAGGTGCTGACTAGTGTTGAGCAGAATATGCCATATTCGATTTCGCGATATATCTCGAATATATAGTCGAATATTCGAGATATATTCGCTAAATACGAATATTCGTGATATTTTTTGGAAATGAAATTATTGCGAATTTTCGCTATTGCGAATGCGAATTGCGAATTGCGAATTGCGAAATTTCGAGAAATGCGGAATGGAGCACTCTGATTGGCTCAGAATATTCGTGATATATTACAATATAAAATAATTGCGAATATTCGAGAAATGCGGAAGGAGCACTCTGATTGGCTCAGAATATTCGTGATATATTACAATACACAATAATTGCGAATATTCGGCAAATGCGGAAGGAGCACTCTGATTGGCTCAGAATATTCGTGATATATTACAATACACAATAATTGCGAATATTCGAGAAATGCGGAAGGAGCACTCTGATTGGCTCAGAATATTCGTGATATATTACAATACACAATAATTGCGAATATTCGGCAAATGCGGAAGGAGCACTCTGATTGGCTCAGAATATTCGTGATATATTACAATATAAAATAATCGCGCGATATCGCTATTGCCGAATAATCGCATTGCGATTTTTCGGCAATATAAAATGAGCGCTGCAGCTACTCGGCCCAAGGTCTCTAATCATACCAGCAATGCTTTTAGACGTCGATGGGGATCTGTAGGATGTGATCTGTTCTAAAAAAAAAATTGAAAAAATTCGAATATTCGAAATAGCGAATATTCGCCGCGATATTCGTGTTATTCGCGAATACTCGAATATGCAATATTCGTAGCGAATATTCGCAATGCGAATATTCGTGAGCAACACTAGTGCTGACCATGGTCTTCTTCGAGCGCGCATGCGCGAGCCGGCCGGCCCTTCATTTGCATGGGGTCACGGCTCATTTCAATGTAACACGCCCACGTCCTTCCCAATTTGTATTACTCCACCTTACGCCTCTGAAATAACGTTACGCATGCACAATTTTATGCGTAAAAGCGACGAGGCTACATTGTGCAAGTCTAACGTAAAGGCGGTGCGCTACCCCGGTCCAATAACGCGCAGATGTACCTGAATCTGGCCCATAGAACTTAGAAAAATTAGATAACATTGTTGCATGTTATAGCTTATTTTTCAGGAAATTATTCGTAATGGTTACATATATCGGTACAAACAACAATGAAATGTGCAAAATCTACCACCTTATTTAGCTTTTCTTACAAGTGGCTGATATCGAATATTTGGTGATTAGGAAAACAGATCAAGCAGCTAAGTAAATTTTTTGACAAAAAACGTTTGCAAGCCTTATGCCGCGTACACACGGTCGTTTTTTGCGATGAAAAAAAAACGTTGTTTTTTAAAACGTCATTTAAATTGATCGTGTGTGGGCAAAACGTTGTTTTTTGTCTTCAAAAAAACGACCAAAAAAAAATTCCAACATGCTTGAATTTTTTGTGTCGTTTTTCAAAACGTTGTTTTTTGTGTCATAAAAAGTGATGGTGTGTGGGCAAAACGATGTTGAAAACGACGTTTTTAAAGCCGCTCATGCTCAGAGGCAAGTTATGAGACGGAGCTTCAATGGAACAGAGTGCCGTCGAACGTGTCTTACGTAACCGCGCTTTGCTAGAGCATTTTGGAAAAACGATGGTGTGTACGCAACGTCGTTTTGGAAAATGAAGTTTGAAAATGTTGTTATTTTCATGATTGAAAACTTCGTTTTTTTTCATCGCAAAAAATTATCGTGTTGTATTAGTCTGACATTTGATGAAAACTCAAACGTTAGACTCAGACCCTGTTAGCAAAGCTAAATAAACAGGTAAATGTAAACCGTTTTAAGTAAGCCAACACAAATATGCAGTACACAATGTTGGACCAAATATTTGAAATCTGGCATATAAGCCCTGTCATGTCTGTCTTATATTCTTCCTTAACTGGTAATCATTCAGTTCATTTCAACAAAACAATTGAATGTAGCTGCTGTTGACCTTTACAAAAGGATACATTTGGAAACACCATAGAGGCCCCAAGGATGTTTTAGCAACATATTTCAGTACCTCAGAAAAGGAAGGTGGTACCTCAATTTGTTTTTGCTAAAAAAAAAAAAAAAAAAACTGCCCTGTATTCTGGAGCTGTGACAGATGTGAAAGGGTCTAGAGAAGCCATGGAGAACGTTATGTTATGCTACCTGTAACATCGTTCAGCATGACCAGTTTGGTGGGGAGTCAATGATGGTCTCGGGAGGCATATCCATGGAGGAATAGACAGACCTCTACAGGCTAGAAAATGGCTCCCTGACTGTAATTTGGTAATGGGATAAAATCCTCGGACCCATTGCCAGACCCTATGCTGGGTTCCTCCTGGTGCACGGCAATGCCTAGCCTCATGTGGTGAGAGTATGCAGCCAGCTCCTGGAGGATGACGGAATTGATACCATTGAATGGCCCCCATGCCCGCTTGACCTAAATCCAAAATAACACCTCTGGAACATTATGTTTACAATCCACCCGACACTGCCAGGTTGCACCTCAATCTGTTCAGGAGCTCAGTGATGCCCTGGTCCAGATCTAGGAGAAAAAACCCTAGGATATCATCTGTTGTCTCATTAAGAGCATGCCCCAACATTGTCAGGCATGCATAACAGTATGTGAGGGCCATACAAACTACCTGAGTTTGCTTGATTTTGAGTTGCTGCAAATAAATTTCATCAAAATGGACTAGCCTGCTGCATCATTTTTGCACTTTTTGGGGTGTATTTGAATTCAGCCCTCTGTAGGTTGTTAGGCTGCCACATTGTTTGATATAAATGAAAACTATCATTCCTAGCACATTACCCAGTCCCTATCAGTATAAATATTTTGAGCAGTGTATATATATATATGGTGTGTATATATATATATATATATATATATATATATATATATATATATACACACACACACAGGAAGTGTAAATAGTTTAAAAAAAAACACACAGGCACCATAGAAAAAAAAATATTATATTTATAAAGGTATTTTTTCTACGGTGTGTTTCTTTAAACTATTTACACTTCCTTCGTGAAATGGTAGGGGTACAGTGTTACCCCATTACCAATTCACATAGGGGGGCAGGATCTGGGGGTCGCCTTTGTTAAAGGGGTCTTCCAGATTCTCATAAGCCCCCCGCCCGCAGACCCCCACAACCACCGGCCAGGGTTGTGGGGATGAGGCCCTTGTCCCCATCACATGGGGACATCCTCCCCATGTTGAGGGCATGTGGCCTGGTGCGGTTCAGGAGAGTGGGGGCCGCACTCTGCCCCCACCTCTTTTCTGCGCTGACCAGGTTAACGTGCTCGGATAAGGGTCTGGTGTGGATTTTTGGGGGAACTCCACGCCATATTTTTTTTAAAATTTGGGGTGGAGTTCCCCTTAAAATCCACATCAGACCTGAAGGGTCTGGTATGAATATTTGGGGGGAACCCCACTTCATTTTTTTTTTAAATTGACGGCAGGGTTCCCCTTAATATCCATATCAGACCTGAAGGGCCTGTTAATGGAATTTAGGGGGACCCCCATGCTTTATTTATTTTTTATGAATGAATCCTCTCTGAATTGCCAGAGCCGACAATTTTTTATAGCCACTAGGGTTGTCCCGATACCACTTTATTAGGACCGAGTACAAGTACCGATACTTTTTTTCATGTACTTGCCGAAACCGAATACCGATACTTTTTTTAAATGTCATGTGACAGTTTTCAAACCACAATACAGACTAAGGATATTTTCTTTAGAATTATGAAGAACTCTAACTCAAGACATTATAAAAGAATAAAAATAAGTAAAAATTAATAAAAAAAAAATATTTTCTTGTCACGCAGTAGTAAAAAACTCAAAGAATTTTCACAGAACATGTTGATAAATACAAAAAAAGTATTCTATTTAGGTATCGGGAGCATTTGCGCGAGTACAAGTACTCCTGCAAATACTCGGTATCGGTCCCGATACCGATACTAGTATCGGTATCTGGACAACCCTAATAGCCACAAAGCCGGTTTTAAATTACTTTTTTTCTTTCAGAAATTACACTTTGTGCAGGGACAGTTCTATGTACGGGAAACATGCGCTTTTTCACATGCTGACTTTACACCCCCCTAGGTACGAAATTTAAAGTAATATTACACTTTTATTGTTTCACTTTTAGCATTATTAAATTCACTACTCCCGAAAAAACGGCTGTTTTAAAAAAAAAATATTTGCATTGATACATGTCCCCTTGGACAGAGCCCAGGTCCCCAAACACGTTTTAGGACAATAACTTGCATATTAGCCTTTAAAATTAGCACTTTAGATTTCAAATGTTCGAGTCCCATAGACTTTAACGGGGTTCTAAAGTTCATACGAACATTTGGTGTGTTTGCAAGTTCTGATGCGAACCGAACAGGGGGGTGTTCGGCTCATCCCTGCTGCAGACACTCATTATTTTAACACTCTCCGGCCCTTTGCCCGGTTCCTATGTTTGTGAGCATATCTAAGCTGCTTAGCCTTGATTCCACATTCTATGTTAGACTTGTTTGGGGGCCTATAAGGAGTAGGCATTTTTTATATAGTGGTAGGCTGCCATTTATGAAGTGTATCTATTCTGCATGTGATGGAGGACTGAATTTTTCCATGTGTAGAGAAATGGTTTCTTTGTGCATGAGTGTTTTTTTTTAATGTTTAAAAGGAATGTCTTCCACTGCATACCTTGTTAACTGGGTTTATTGAGGAGATCCAGGTTGTCTGCTTTCAAACATATAACTTGCTTTCAACATTTCTGACTATGTAATATATGATGTGCTTGAGGCATATTTCTGTGTTTCCAGTTATGTTAAGCAGTCTATAGGGTTGATTTACTAAAAAGGTAAAGTTTGCACTTTGCAATGGAATTTTCCCCAGGGTTTAGTGAATGCAGTGCAAATTTACTTTGTAAAGAATATTGCTATAATACTAAAATGTGCAAAGAAAATGTAATAAAAAGCATTTTTGGTTGCACATGTTTGGATGGTGGAAGCCAGGAGAGTTTTACCTCATTCAATAAGCTTGGGGGAACTTCCCTTGTGAAGTGAACAGTCTATCTTCCTTTCATAAATCAACCCCATGTGTGTTCAATGGTCTTAGAAAATCAACTAATATGTTGTGTGGGTGGTACTACGGGGATGTGAAACAAGGATGCTTTTGCAAGCAAATTTATCTCTGCATTTATGCAATGAGAGTTGTTTTGCATATTTGTGTTTGAAAATAAACCATTCATGTGAGGGCTTAATTTAAATCAGAGTAAAGTCTGGTCTCTACTTATGTTCTAAAATGTTATGCACAGGGTTTTAAAGAGACATATTAGCATGTATACTGGACCATAGGTGATCTAATTGCTTCTGCTCATTCCAAATGATGAACATTTCCACAAGCAGCATCCAGCAGTGAAATCTAGGTAATCCTTAATTAACTGCTGGATGTGAAGAATCAGGAGAATCCGCACCATCCAGCCATAAATTCTAGGTGGCCCTTATTCTGTTTATTCCTCCAGTTAAGTGAAGTGTTAGACAATCAAACCCAGAACTGCAGAATTACAAGGACGAAAGAAAAATCCTAATAACCATGACAACAATGCTTTCTGGGTCTCTTTTTGACTTTACCATGACTTTCTTTTTTTTTGTATGCTTTTTCAGTGACTCAGAAAGCATTGAAGCCAAAGCATCCAGACAACTATTATTTTCAGAGGAGATGTCAGTGATAGTCTACATAATTTATGTCTCCCAATACAGGCCTAGCTTGTGATTGTGGAGGTGGGAACCTATCCAACATGAGAAATTAGTGGCTCCACACTTATTTAATCCTGTCATGTAGTTTGGATGTGTAGAATTCTTCGGCCATTAAAAATGCCTGTACGAATAATGTGCAGGTTGGCTCTGAACAATTCCAGATACTGTTTACACACATGGACGCAGAGGCGGCTCTAGGCTTTGTGAGGCCTTAGGCAAAACTTGGACATGAGGCCCCATTCACGCCCATAATGGGAAAAAATAATTCAAGTGATAGAAAATAACGGTGTGCCCCCCTCCACATATTTAGGATGGAGGCCAGAAAAAGGGGCTTGTAAATGTAATTTACCAGCCCCTATCTTTACTAAAAGAACACAGTGAGTGATCGGTACTAATGGAGGTGGGCACTATGTACAGGAGATGGGTGCGGAGTGTATGGGAGGGGTGCGGAGTGTATGGAGGTGGGCACTATGTACAGGAGATGGGTGTAGAGTGTATGCGGGAATAGGGGCGATTTCAGAGTGTTACTGTCGGTGCGTACGGAATATTCTGAGCCAATAGTGTACATTTGCACAATTATGTATTGTAATATATGTGAGCAGTGGAGGCATTTATGGCTGGAGTGGGAAACAATTATGTATCACGGAGCCAATCAGACTTATTTGAATATTCGGTAGGTGATGTGGCATTTGCCGAATATTCGGTATTGTGTGAGGAGGGCATTTCTCGAAATTTCGGGTATTCGCCAATCAGAGCATTTGTATTCGGTATTGGAGAGGAGTGCTCCATCCGTATTTGGTGGAATGATCAGAGTGGCATTTGCCGAATATTCGCGGTGTATGAGAGGGGTGCGGTATGTACAGGTGGGGTGCAAGTGGTGGCTGGTCAGGATGCGGTATCAAGGCAGATGGTCCTGATGCACTGACCAGTATTAGTAAGACAGTGTGTGCATGGTTTATGCCCTGCATTATGTGAGGGGTGCCAGTGTCATGTACACCACTGGTCACTGATGATTGGTGACCAGTGGCAGTTAATCATTTGTGCTGCACTGCTGCAGTGTTTATGAACCATGCTGCACCATAAAGGGGTTAATTAACACTGACACTGGTGTCACTAATGCAGCAGTGCAGCACAAATGGGTTTATTAACTGCCACTGGTCACCAATGCATCAGTGACCAGTGGCAGCACATTAACTTTCTCCATGCTGCATATTAAAAATACGACATATTAAATCACTTGAGGCAATTAACACAGCAAAGCCACTGTGACAACACTGCCTTAGGTAAGGTTTTTAGCCTCTGAAAACCTACTTGGACTTTTGCATGGCGACGGCACTTCACTGGCTCCTCGCAGGTCTTTGCAGCAGCACTTTCCCGCCTCCCGATCTGTGAATTACATCCTGCCGGGTGGGACGAGGAAGCTCCCGTCGGGCGGATCATCGATCGATTGGACTCAGCACTTGCAAGGTCGCACCGCTCTGCTGCAAATATAACGCAGGCAGTGTAGCGGCGGGCCGGCGGGTCTCAGCGCTGTCTGCTGCGGTACGGAGCAAGTGCATTTTTGCGAGGCCTCCCCTGCCCCAGGCCAAGTCCATCTCGTGGCGGGTTCAGCAGCGGCCGCCAGCTCCGCCTCCTCGGCGCGATCCTTTACCAGTCTGGCCCGCTCACCCTGCCAGCTTAGAGACACTGACCGGGGACATTCCCTGATTTTCTCCCATACACAAATCAGGCGGCCTGAGGCCCCTGGGAGTGCAAGGCCTTAGGCGACCGCCTTTTTGGCCTAATTAGAGAGCCGCCTCTGCATGGACGTGCACACATTTAGAGCCCATTCACACATGGGCAACATGACTTCAAGCACGACTTTGGGAGGCAACTTGGACACGACTTGAGTATGAATCATCAGGCAACTTCAAGTCACCTCCAGGATAGGAGGCTTTCCAATGGCCAATCAAACAACAATCAGCTCTGTGGAAGGGAGGGGAGAGGGAGGGGTTTGTCTGAGAAATGTATGTTCTCTTCCTGTATTGTTGCTTCAGTTAAGACAGTGATCTGACTTCTGAGGCGACTTCCATTGAAAACAATGGGTACAAGTTGCCTACAAGTCGGATTGAAGTAGTACAGGAACCTTTTCTGAAGTTGGAGCGACTTCAGTAGTGTACATTAAGACGGCTCCCATTCACTTTCTCGACCGCGCTACTTAAAGTCGGATCCCAGGTCGTGAATCGGCTCTTAATGGGTGAGTTTATTCATTTCAAGGTAAGGTCAAACAGGTGGTTTGGTCTGTTTGAACAATTTGGTAACCAACATAGAAAGAATGAATGATAACGGAGGAGTAGGACACTGTTGACTGTCCATTTATGTCTGTTGCTGCATTGGCAGCAGCTGTCCATTTTTGCTGATGGAATTTGAATATGATATGCTTAGGTTGTTCCAATTAATTTCTTAAATACGTGTTTAGGCCCCTGGGTGTTTAGCCCTGGTGCATGAGGCTCTGGTGTTTAGGTATGGATGGCAGTTATAGATGCACCATCCATCCCTGCTGTCAGCAGCCTGGTAAACTCTGTAAAAGGCTGAAAGCTGTTGTTGCTTGACAGGTCAGTGTAAACCCAACAAAGAATGCAAGAAATACAGACTGATTACATCTGGGAATTATCCCCTGTGCACATACAGCCCTTAATGTAAGTGCTGTCAGGTGCACGGTTGTCCAGCCCCATCCAGTCAAAGCAGCAGCCAGCCTCTCATAAGGTTTGACATTCTGCTGGCAGTGGGGATTGGGGGCCCATCTGTTTCTGCCTTATGCACCTAAATGACAAAGTCATGTACACCAGGCTAAAAACACCCAGTGTGCATTGGGCTTTATGTGTTGCTTTCCTCATGATGATACTCCTGCAAATCTAGATCTATTTAGTTTCTTTACAGCCTTGTTAATTGCTTCTCATTGCTAATTGATACATCTTTTTTATGGCTGCTAAAACTGCTTCATACTGCTAATTGAAAATCAACCTAATTTAATCCAACTTTGCAGATGTGTAGGTATTCTTAAATTGGTTCCATATTTTCTTTTCTTGTGATGTCTCCTTTTTTAGTGCACCCCAAACTACTAGGGGACTGATAAGGTGTCACCAAAATGTTCCCAAATCATGTTAAAAAATGTAATTATAACATTTTTATTTGTTTCAGCATACAATCACATGTGTGGTATGCAGTATCATCATCTCCAGTAAAGGCATAAATATAAACCTGTGGAAATTATGGATTTGTCTGCAGATGCAAGAAAATACTTACTGTGGAATAATTAGTCTAAGCTAAAAACATCAGTACTTCTGAAGTAATTAGGTCACAGTTCCAAAGGCAGAGGTGATTTTGGGGCGAAGAATAAAGTTCATTAAAGATTAATCATCTCATAGTTCCCCAGACGGGATCAGGGAGAATCCAACTGAGGCAAAAGATAAAACAAAGCAGAACACATAGAAGTGTCAATAAAATATAGCTTTAAAGGAACAGGGTGGGATGTCATGGAAAGATCGAAATCTTCGCACAAACATGCCATTTGGACCTCTGCTGGAAGAAAATTTTACTGATCAAACCTCTGTATATTTAAATTCAATACCCCTGGTATATAGGATTGTATTTATTTGTTTTTCCCTTTTAGTCATTAAACTGGTTGTACTTGTGTCTTTTTTCAACCAGACTAACTATGTAGGTTCACCTTTAGCAACATGTTGCTTACCCCTCCTTACCTCGCAATCAACCTCCTGTGGCCGAGGTATGCTCTTTTTGCACTTGCTGTCACTTTTAAAAAGCAGCACACCTGTTCAGGGCTCTGCCTGCACAGCCGCATCATTAATTTAGTGAATGAATAAACTACAAGTTATGTCTGTCACCATGGCAGATTGATTGTAGTCCATTCACTCTTCCTCCAGCCTAGTACCTGAAAGCTTCACAGTTGCATCTGATAGATCAAAAACCAGCACTGGGGTGCAGTGGGAAACAGAAGCTGCACAACATTTAGTCTGTACACAAGCAGTCAGTATATCAAGAGGAACAAATGAAGTAGGAGGGCCTGACAGGGGCCAAGGCATTTCTGGGTGGACAGCCCCTTTCTCAAGCCTTCTTTTTTGTTTTTGGTGTACTGTCCATGCACAGATTAAATGCTGTGCAACTTCAGTTTCCCACTGCAGGCCAGTGCTAGCTTTCGATCTATCGCAGACGGACTCTCAAACTGTGTACTGAGCTTCTCCTGACGCCTGCCTTTGTGCTGCATGCATCATACTGATCTTCTTTGTTTTGACATTTTTGGATACTTTATTTTTGATATCATAAAGCTACATTATTGACACATTTCTGTGCCCTGCTATGTTTTATCTTCAAACAGTGGGCCTTGGTCACAACATCTTTAAGGCTCCATGCACACTAGGAGCAGAAAAAACGTCAAAGTTTTTAGCTTGAAAAACGTGGCATAAAAGATACAAAATGAAAGCATATTGTACAAAGTTTAGGCGAGTCTATGAGAGTTTAGTTTATAGGCGTTTTTTGCACTACACTCCCCTCTGCACAAGTTTTTACTCCCACAACACACCTAAAAACGTTGGCACTTGACGTTCAGAAGAGATAAGAGGAGTTTAGGAGAGACTGACGTTTTTACAGCTCCTAAACAGAAAACGCCTGTAGCAGTCAATAATGTGCAAAGACACATAGAGCACAATAGAAGTGCTCCTAGAGGCAGGAGAAAAAAAACGTCAAACGCCTGTAGAATCAACGTTTTTTAAGTCCAGTGTGCATGGAGCCTAAAGACTCTTAAAATATTTGTAATTTGAGGACTATATTACTGATTGGGTTATGATGGTTAGTTAAGATTATGGCATTTTTCTATACCCCATATTAACAAGGTAAATTTGAGATATAATTTCTAAACATGGGATAAGACTGTCCAAAGATGATACAAGTATTTGCACATATATCTGATTGCAGCTCTTGACAGTGCACCAGTTTCTCCTCTTCAGTCTTTCCAAGACAGCCCTGTGGCTGTCGCATGATAGCACATACAGTATGTATTCCCATATGTGTGTGATGAAGTAGACTTGAGTAAGAGAAACATGTCAAAAGCACTCGCCATTCCACCTGTGACTGCTTTCATATGCTTGAGGCCTAAACTGCATAGATGCCGATGGATGACTAAAGGGTTAGCCAGTAGGAGTGCATTATGTGTCTTTATATGGTATGGTGTTGATATACTTAAGGCAATAAGGCTTTCCACTTTGAAAACTGAATTTTTCCTTAGCTATTAGTTAGAACATCCAATCACATCTTCACCACATCCACTAAGCTAACTGCAGGTTTCCTTGCAAAGTGAACAGTCAAAAGTGAAAGAATACCACCATAAGAGGAATAGAGGTGACATCTCCCAGTGGGGACACTAATTCTACCAAAAAACAGCGATTTCCTTCACTTTGGATTTTCTCTATTTTCTGTTGTGGCTGTGGAACAGGATGTGAAGGAGAAGCCCTCCAGTGGGACACAGATGACAAAACAACCTGGCAGGGGTTATAGCCCTTCCCCTTACTCTATCCAAAATGGAAAAGTTTGGGCCTTAGTTCTACATTCAGATACAGTTCAGGTGCACTTAAAAGAGAAGTACTGTACAGTATGTCCTTTTTGTCATACTTCTCTTCTGGGTCATAGAAGTGCACTTTCTTTTGTATTTCTGTGACCAAGGATCATCTGACAGTTGGCTAAAACCTGCTATCAGCTGATGTCTCCTGCAGTCATATCTATGGGTATTGAGTGCTGAGTGTTGATACAGTAGCAATATTGCATTTAAAATTAAGTTTAACATTCAACCTATATTCACATCAGTATCCAGTTATCCATTACATAAGTGCCTCTCTCTTATACCATTCCATCCACGTACTCCAGTCTTGAGAAGCCTTAGCATAATTCCTCATGGCTGAGGAATGAAGCACTTCATACGTGCCATGCGTGTGTATACTGTGTATGATCTCTGTAATCGTGGGTATTCATTTTTTTAATGATGAATATTACCAAACATTTATAGTTAGAGTGGAACTCAAATCGTGTATATAAAATCAGTAGCAGTTGTGTAATTACCTCCCTAATTATGTCTTGGCAATTATATTGCTCCCATGTCACCAACCTGGATGAAATCGCAAAAACAGTAATAGTTTCTACTTTATCTGAAGATATACAGTAACTTCCAGCTGCCTGAGAGTACCATTTACACAGCTGCTTTATATTGAGCCAAATTTTATAAATTCCCATCTGTAGTCTTTTAGACTTGTTCACTACTCTCTGTAGCCCTAAAATCTGAGATTCAATGAGTGGCAAATAAGCATAGAATTCCACCCGGTAACACCTACCTTCCAAGAACAGCATTTACGGGCAGCTATGGAATGTTAACTTAATGACACCCCCCTTTTCCCCCCTTGGCCCTTAATACATATTCAGTCATGAAGCCAAGAACGTTTAAAGACAGAAGGGGGGTTTCCATATCTCCCAGAGCTTTTCACCAGAAATGGCTTCTTCCGTGTGAATTTCTTTTAATTTTTTGAATGAATTGATACAATTTAATGTTTGTTTTTTTAATTCTCATGATGGACCTTTTTAATGAATATTTAAAAACAGCCAGACAACATACTACAGTGGAAACTCGGATTTTGAGCATAATCCGTTCCAGGAGAATGCTCGTAATCGAAAGTACTCGCATATCAAAGCGAGTTTCCCCATCAAAGTTAATGAAAACTAAAATAATTTGTTCCGCATTGACTACAAAGGCATGCAAAGCCGCATGCGGCCATAGGTGGGGGGGGGGGGCGCCGGAGAGCCTTGGAAATGGGCAAAAAGGCCTGAGGACCCCTCGGCTGACCTCAGAAATCCTTGGAAACTCTCCATTCCCAAGGCTTGCCAAGGTCAGCTGAGCTGTCCTCGGGCCTTTCCATGCATTTCCGAATGGTCGTTCGGCTCAGCACGGCTCCGGCACCCCCCACCTCAGGCCAAAGGCAGTACTGCACACCGCTTTGGCTTGAATCCTGCTCATTTTGAAAAAAAACAGTCGCAAACCAAGTTAGTTTTTTTTTTAAATACAGTGCTCGCATTGCAAAACGCTCGTTAGCCGTGTTACTCGCAATCCGAGGTTCCACTGTAGTTAATTTAAAAATGCCTGAATATAACGTTTTTACAGTTCAGTATAAGTTGCTGACTTTGCAGTTCATACTAGCACAATTCAACAATTTTTTTGCCTCCAATTTAAATATAGTATGTAAGGCGAGAGATTTTGAATGGGAACAAGTAAAAGTCAGGTAAACAGGCAGATGCAAGAGAAGAGAATTCCAGTGAAGAACTCTATCACAGAATACTAGGCTTGTGATAAGGTTCTACACTGGTATCCTCTTCTCTTGCACCTACCTGCCTGTTTGACTTAACCTTTGCTTATTCTTGACCATGCAATTTAGATTGCTACCTGACCTTACCTCTGTTGCTGACCTTGTTTTTAAATTGCCACCTAACCCCACCTCTGATTATTACTGAACAAGCCATTTGGATTGCTGTCTATCCTTACCTCTGACTGTTACTGACTGTGCTGTCTGTTTGTCATCAATCTGTCTTTTGGCCTGTCTGGAGAAATCTTGATTGTAATCAGCCTGCAAAGTGTCTGACTGCACACTAATTGTTGCTGGTGTTTTGTAATACCACAGCAGTTTGATGCTTCCCAATTTCTAATGGGCACAGTCCAGCTCTAACACATAGTCATCTGTACTCTGCCGACGGTATGCAACTTTCTGTTCTTACCTTCAACTACAAGTTAAAAATATTGCTTGACATTTAATGAATGATGGATATTAACATCTGGTGAAAAAATATTATTTGTATAGGATCATAATCCCATAGTGTATGACAACCTTTGGATAACTAAAAGCCTTCAGGACTGGTGATGTTGGAATAAGGAAAGTTGCTGAGTCACAAGTTTTGGTTTGTCTTTGCATATACTTCTTATGTTTGAAGAACTATACCATTCAGGAATACAGGCAGGGTTTTTTTTCAGCGGGAATGTGGTGGAACCGGAACGCAGTTCTGGCACCTCCAGCACTGAATGCATGTAATGGAAATGGGTGCTAAGGTGTGCTTGAGGGTCTATTCATGCTGGCATCTGGACGATCTATTGTTGCTGTGGGGGTTTACATTGTTGCTGGGAGGGATCTGGGAGGGATCTAGTGTTGAGGGAGGGGTCCATTCTTGTTGGCTGCTGGAGGGTCCATTGTTGCTTGGGGGGAATGTAAATTGTTGCTGGAAGTGTTTTACTGCTGGAGGGTCTATTGATGTGGCTGCTGGATGATCTATTGTTGCTGGGGGTTCAACTGCTTCTTGGAAGAATCTACTTTTGAGGGAGTGGTCTATTGTTGCTGGCTGCTAAAGAGTCTATTGATTCTGGCTGCTAGAAGATCTATTGTTGTTGGGGTTGGGGGGGGGTCAATTGCTGCTGAGAGGAATCTACTGTGATGGGAGTGGCCAATTGTTGTTGGCTGTCTATAGGGCTGCTAGGAGATCTATTGTTGCCGGAAGAGGTCTACAAATTCTGCGGTGGATCTATTGTTGCTTGGGAAACTATTGCTGAAAGGGGGGTGTATTGTTGCTGGCTGCATGGAGTATATTTTACAGCTTATTATTAGCAAATTCCATACAAATGCAATGTAAAATTATGCCTAGTTCTGTATTCTCTAAAAGGAGTGGTGCTTGGAGGTGGGTAGGGAACACAGACAAGGGGGAACTTGAAAGGGGGAGTATCTGCACCTATTATCTGAGAAAAAAAACTGAATACAGGTAATCATGATTCAACAGAAAGGACAAATCTTCACCCATATACTCAGATAAATCAAAATCTGTGATTCAACACTTTAATTTAATTATTAACAATAGAAACTAAATTAAAATACAAATATAGTTGTGGCCACAAACTAATTGCCGGTTCACACTACAGTGACTTGGGATCCGACTTGTGTCGCCCCAAGTAGCGCGACATGAGAAATTCTATTGAAGTGAATGAGAGCCGTCATAATGTACACTACTGAAGTTGCTCCGACTTCAGAAAAGGTTCCTGTACTACTTTAAGGCGACTTTTAGGCAACTTGTACCCATTGATTTCAATGAAGTTGCCTCCAAAGTCGGATCTCCATCTTAACTGAAGCAACTTTACAGGAAGAGAAAATAGTTTACTCAGGCAAACCCCTCCCTCCCACAGAGCTGATTATTCTATGATTGGCCACAGCCAAAGTTGCCTGTCTGGGAGGCAACTTTAAGTCGCTTTGTAAGTTGCTCCAAGTTCTATAGGTTACTGTTACAGCTCTACCAAGAAGAAGAGCCCCTAATGTTTGCACATGCTTTTTGTTTGCAATTGCAGTTGTGGGGGCCCGTTTTGATATGTGTTGTAGGGGAGAATTCTGCTGTGGGCGATAGCCGTCAGGCTGACTCCCCCCCCCCCCCCGAAATGTATTTCTACATGTGTGTAGACTGTACCGCCTCTTGTTAATCGTCTTTTCTTTTTATGTTTTGTATTATCCAAATACCAATAAATATATTTTTAACTCTAAGTTGCTCCAAGTTGCGCTGAAGTTGCCTTGCAAAGTCACGCTGTAAGTCGGGTTGCCCCTGTGTGAACCGACACTAACACAGAAAAGCTCAAAAGAGTGTACTTTATTTGTGTCACTGTAAAAGTGAGGAGCAGTATTTCCTCAAAATTTAGCAATCCAACAATTATATGGTTAGACTCTGCAAGATAATCAGTATATAGTATATATAGTGAATAGATACAGCGCTACTAAACCTAATAATTACACCACATAACCAATGACCAAATGTAAAAAAGCAGCAATCAAAAATGGTGCACTAACCTAGAGAATAAATGTAAATATAAATATATATAAATATGCGCTAAATATACAACTGATTAAGTGATAACATACAGTGATAAATAAATATTTTCTGAGGCCAAAGGCCAAGAGGTAAAATAAATATAAATTAATAATGATATGTGTCCAACTGAATGTGCTCTGAATAGCGTCACCTTATTCAGACCTTAAATGCTGTATTCCATCCATGGGACTAATAACCCTTACAAATGGAATCAGACCAATTAAAACAATGAATGCGTCAAAAACAGTCCAACCACATGAATTAATGTTGAAAAAAACAATACCAATCAGGCAATGCTGGGACAATAACATTCATTGATGGCTTGCACCCAGGTCGAAATGACTCCAGAACCATATGCAGTCAATCAGGCATTGCTGGGACAATAACATTCATGGATAGCTTGCACCCAGGGTGAAATGACTCCTGAACCATATGCAGTCTCAATGAATAAAGTTCATACGATTCCCGATACATGTAAGGAAAAAAGGGGACAAGAAAACATACATAGCATAATACTGTTGGTAACACCGTTACAATGTAACTCTTGTGTTAGTTTCACTCACGGATCCCCAATAGCAATAGGCGTTCAAGCGAAAAATCCAAGCCGCTCAGTACTCGCTGAGATGCGTAAGAGAAACCCTCTCCTCAGGTCTCAGTACGCTAGGCTCCTCCCTACGCGTTGCGTCACCGCCAACGTGACTTATAGTATATAGTATATAACCACCAACCAGACTGTGATCAGGAAAGGTCTTATCAGCACAGTGCTTTCCAGCACACCCATGGCCCCTGTGTTTGAAGGACAGTGGTGAACCCTTTATTCTCTTTTAACTGTTCATTACAAGTGTTTACTTTGTACGTATATTGGAGGCAGGGCTGTGTTTGCAGTGGGGAATTTATTAAAATGGGATTACACTATATAGTGCCTTTGTTTTTATGTGTCCTGAATGAAATTAAACCCTGCTAACCCTGGAGAGATGATGGATGTCTGATTAAGAGAAATTGGTATACAAGGCTCTAATTGATATACCTTCTGGTGAGTGTGAACCCCAGAGGGGGAGTATGACCCACTTTCGAGGTGAAGACTGGGAATTGGTGTAGGGTGCACTACAAAGCCTATTCTAGAAGCACATATCACCTTAGAACTGTACCTTTTTTTCTGGACTTCTATTTTATGAGGAGTTGAACTTCATCCAATAATTGGCGCTGTTTTATCAATTGGACTTTGGTTCTATTAGCTTAAATGTCTTTTCATTTATTTTAAACAGCTGCTGCTATTGGTAAATTCACTTCATCTTGAGGATTTATCTATCGAGTATTTACTCAATTTATTCACCATTTCACTGTGTGATATTTTCCTACCAGTTGTTACTCATAGACAGTTGATACATATTTTCCTTGTCGCCGGGAAGTGCACTGTGGGCCCCTTTTCGTGCACCTTTGTCTGTTATATAGTATATAAGCACCTAGGTAGAGGACTGTGATACAGTTAGTCCTTTTATTTCTGGATATCTGAGCTTAGAGGAAACAGTGTTGAGAAGCCATCTGTCCTCGGCAGTAAAGCCTCAATCAAGATAAATGATCTACATGGTAATTTAAATTTGTCTTCCTAATTTTTTAACCCTGGCTAATTAGCTTGTTTATTTGCAAACAAATAGGGCATTGCACCATTGTGTTAGATCATCTTATCATCATCAACAAATACAAATGGGGGGAGGTCTGCTACAAAATTACAACCAGTAAGACCTATATAGATATATCAAAATGTACTTTTGAAATACATTAGGATTTCTGATCGTTGCAGAGTTGTAACCAAATGTTTCATGTTATCTGTCAGCCACATGATCTACATATAGTAAGTACTGTACATTAGATGAAGCCTGCTAACACTGCACTACATCTTATGTTCTGTACAGGGTACATTAAATGCAGCCTGCCAACATTGTACTGCATGTTATGTTCTGAATGTGTAATTGAAAAAAATGTCACTTGAAAAGAGCAGCTTTAGGATCTTGGAATTAATAAAATGTGAATTCATTAGAACACCACTGCTATCAGCTTTCTGTTTTTGGGTTCTAGGTTTTTGCGATATAAAATAAAGATAGGCTTTAAAAATGTTGGTGTATGTTTGTTATCTCAAAAAAAATTAAAAACGCTAAAAAAAACTTTCCCAATCCATGTATTTTGAGTCATATAAATACCGTAGACATTAAACTATTTCAAATGTGGGACACAATGACTGATATTTTCTATTCATTACTAATTTTTTTTTAAGATATGTTCTATTTTAATTTACTGTAAATCTGCTTTTATTGCAGCGTATTGTGATATGACGCATGGTCATTGTTCATTTTTGTAAATTTCCAATGTAATCTCAAAGTGGTTTAAATATGAAGAATGCAAGCACATATATTTTCTAAAAGGCAAACAAAGCTTGCTTTTAAAAAGTCAAGTCTGCAGCTTTGAAAGTCATAGATATGGAAATGAGTGACTATTACTGTATTTCTTCCGCCAGAGTGTAGCTTGTTCATGGATTTCAAGGAAGTGAAATGGCTTTGATGTTCTTATAGTAAGACAATTCACCATCTAAAAATGAATGTTTTTGCTTGCAGAGAGCGAGGAGGTATACCAACAGCAGATCCTGTCAATCTCCTGCATCGTCTTCGGCATTGTAGCAGTGGGTTTGATTTGTGCAGCCTTCTACTGCAGGACAAAGTAAGATGATGACGGCTTTAGGCTAGACTGTTAATGAAGTCATAATTCTTATCACAAATTACTTTCTTTTTTAATACTTAGTAAAATGTTGGATACTGATGCCTAGTCAAAGGGGGCATTCAAGATTGAGGGTCACGTGTTCCTAGCTCTAACTTCATGTTTACAATATGTTTACATACATGCATGCATACGATGACAGACAGTTATGGGAACAAATGCACTACCAGCTAACTATAATGTTCACCAGCTTTGTCCACTGGCAACACATTTGTGGTTATAACTGTCTTGAAATCTACAGGCGTTATTGTTTAAAGCAAATAATCACATAGTCACGGCTATAAAGAATGACCATGCACTTCTGCCAGACACCATTTGTAAAACATAAAAATGGCCTGGTGGGCATCTGTCCCCTTACAGTGTTTAAAACAATAACTATTTTATATACCTGTAGGCATAAGATGGCATTCTGCTGATCCTGAAAGAAGTTTCCTACTCCACACACAAACGGCATGCTTCATAGGTTTAACGTGAATGGCTGCTGTCAAGATTTTATATATTGCATCGAGGTGTAAATGAGTAAACCGTTAAATGTTGCGAGCTCTGTGACCGTGCCCACGAGACCCGTGGACTCAAAGTGCCCGCTGGTGTCCCACGGAGCAGAAGAACGGGGAGATGTCAGTGTAAACACAACGACCCGGATTCAGAAACGATTTACGCCAGTGTATCTCCAGATACGCTGCCGTAATTTCAAATGTGCGCCGTCGTATCTTTACGCCGATTCACAAAGCGAGATACGTCGAAAAATAGGCTTCCTCCGCCCGACGTAACTTGCCTACACCAGTGTATCATGGGCGCATAGTTACGGTGGACGCATTCGGCATTCCCATTATAAATATGCAAATGAGTAAGATACGTCGTCACGAACGTAGATGAGCCCAGCCTCTTCATATACCCGATTTGCGTAAGGCTTACGTCCGGAGTAAAGTTACCCCTCATATAGCAGGCGCAGCTAATGCAAAGGTATAGGCCAGGGAACGACACCGTCAAATTGTACGTTGCGTACGCCGTTTACGTAGTACTATGTGAATAGGGCAGTGCGTAGGTTACATTCATGTCGTTGGCATTGCGCGGGCGCATCTTAGTGAGTATATGCAACGGGATTCTAAGCATACACGTGCATGCCCAGTTCGACCGGCCATTCATTTGCATGGGGTCACTCTTAATTTAAATAAATGACGCCCACCTCCTTCCTACTTTGAATTAGGCGGGCTTACGCCAGCCAATTTACGATACGCCGCCGCAACTTTCGGAGCAAGTGTTTTGTGAATACTGCACTTGCCTCTCTAACTTGCAGCGGCGTAGCGTTAAGAAGATATGCTATGCCCGCACAAAGATACACCAATGTATCTGAATCGCGGTCAACATCTCTCCGTTCTTCCTAGTGACATGTCACTGATTGAATGCTCCCTCTCATCGGGAGCAGCGATCAGTGACATGTCACTCGTAGCCACGAACCTAACAGAATCATTCCCTAGGGCATACTTAACCCCTTCAGCGCCCCCTACAGGTTAACCCTTAACTGCCAGCGTAATTTTTACTATAATCAGCGAATTTTTGGTCCCAAAATGGTGTCAAAAGTGTCCGAAGTGTCCGCCTTAATGTCGCAGTCATGATAAAAGGCGCTGATTAATAAACATGCCATAAAACTATCCCCTATTTTGTAGACGCTATAACATTTGCACAAACCAATCAATATACTCTTATTGCGTTTTTTTTTTTTTTTTGCAAAAAAATATGTAGAGGAATACATATCGGCCTAAACTGAAAACAAAGCAAAAAGTACAAAATAGTTTTTTTTAAATAAAATTTACGCTATATTTTTGTTTATAGCGCAAAAAATAATAACTACAGAGGTGAACAAATAGCACCAAAAGAAAGCTCTATTTGTGGGAAATCAAGGACGTTAATTTTGTTTGGGAGCCACGTCACATGACCACACAATTGTCAGTTAAAGTGACACAGTGCCAAATCGCAAAAAGTGGCCTGGTCTTTGGCCAGTCAAATGGTCCGGGGCTTAAGTGGTTAAAATAAACATATAATACATTTTCTGTGTGTCTTGTGCCACAAACTTCACAACATGTTTCACTCCAAAAATTCCTCAGCCAACAGTGCTCTTCCAAACAGGATGTGCTCTCACCGCAGTGCTATGACTTACATATTAAAGAGGTCAAAGGTAACTTTCCATAGTTCAGAGGTACTAGATAATCTCCACTCATTTCCACCTTCACTCGAGGAAAAGCATAAATAATGACATACCACATTTATTAATACAGACTCAATAAAGAAACATTATCACATGTTCATGTGTACCTATTCCCAGTGGCCACAGTTGTAAGAGCAGTCAATTACTATCACCACCATTACATATAAATCCGATATACTCTACTTATACAAAGCCACTGTTTACTTTCTGGTCTGTGTGTTTGCATATTGACATCCAAACTTCACCTATGGATTTTGTCATGTAACGTATTCAGGGGCTGAACAATTTACGTGACTATGTGGTAACCCTGAACCATTTTATTTGTTTTGCTTGATCATCATCTGAGGTTTTTCTTTTATATATTTTTGAGATCAAATTATTTTGAACACCATAACCTAGTTTAAGCTCTAAACACATGATTCTACAAAAACAAGAGACAGAAACCAAATCTTTATTTTTAAAATAATTGAAGATACTGTAACAGTTCAAGGTCCCATCACTGTGAAAATTAAGGAGAAAAATAAAAAAAACACACAAAAATACAGTTTAAGGGGCCTCAGAATGTCAGAGAGGAGAAAGGTGCTTTTTCATCCTTCTCAAGGTTTTGTAATTTACAAATAGGAATGGGTTGACTCGAACATTGCCTGTTCATCCATTCGCCGAACAGCAAACAATTTTGGGTGTTCGCGACAAATTCAAAAAGCCATGGAGCACCCTTTAAAAGTCCATGGGAGAAATCAAAAGTGATAATTTTAAAGGTTATTATGCATAATATGCAAGTTATTGTCATAAAAAGTGTTTGGGGACCTGGGTCCTGCCCCAGGGCACATGTATCAATGCAAAAAAAAAGTTTTAAAAATTATAGTTTTTTCAGGACCAGTGGTTTTAATAATGCGTTAAGTGAAACATTCCTTTAAATGTTGTACCTGGGGGGGGGGGGTGTCTATAGTATGCCTGTAAAGTAGCGCATGTTTCCTGTGCTTAGAAAAGTTCCTGCACAAAATGACATTTATAAAGGAAGAAAAAGTAATTTAAAACTGATCGCGGCTATAATGAATTGTCAGGTCCCGGCAATACAGATAAAAATATGTGAAAAAAAAAACAGCATTGTTCCCCCTTAGTCCATTACCAGGCCATTTGGGTCTGGTATGAATAATAAGGGGAACCTCAAACCAAAATTAATTTAAAAAAAAACATCCCCCCAAAATTCTATATCACGCCCTTCAGGTCTGGGATGTATTTTAAGGGGGAACTCTGCACCAGAATAAAAAAAAATGGCGTGAAGTTCCCCCCAAAAATTCATACCAGACCCTTATCCGAGCATGCAACCTGGCAGGTCGCAGGAAAAGAGGGGGGGTGAGAGTGCGTGCATGCTGCCGGCGGCGCGCACTCGCCCCCTAGTGGCTTAGCAAGGTGAGGACGTCATGTGACATCCTCCCAGAACAGCAGCACTATCGTGCCGCCGTCAATTGTTGGTGGCCGGTAGTAAAATGGTTAAACAGCCGCTACCTTACTTAGTATAACAAAGTAAAACAGATATCAAGTAATAAAACAGGGATATAAGTTTTATCTAATTCTACCGACATCAATTGCATAGCTCAGAGATATTATATATTTCTGTGGCACCGTGAAGTGCATTCTAGGCTCCTATATATATATTTTTTTTTTCAACTGTCTGTATTTTTTGGTTTATAACGCAAAAGAAAAACAAAAACATAAAATATCACTAAAAAGAAGCTCTATTTGTGGGGAAAAAAAGGACATACATTTATTTGGGTACAGCATCGCACTATTGCACAATTGTTAGTTAAGGTAACGCAGTGCCATATCGCAAGAAAAGGTCAGGATGGGGGAAAACCTTTGTGAGGTCAACTGTTTAAGGATATTCATAACATAAGCTTTATAATGAAGGTGGAGTTACACTTAAACACTTCCTAAAAAAAAGCACACAAAAATGCCAATACTGATATGAAATGCTTTAAATGCAACTTCATTGCATTTTCACAATCCGTTATATTCTTTACTATATGCTGTATTCGCAAATTGATCAAGGGAAGTGTGGAAATTATTAATGGAACTGTTAACTACTTTCCTTCAGGGATTGATTTGCCAAGGTCTTGATCTCAGTGTGCTGATTTTTTATTGACTTTGGAAATTCAATTTGCATACATGCTGAATATTTAAATACTATAGATATTAAAATGATCAAAGAGTATGAAGTTGTTTGCCTGGACAATGCAGGGAGACTTCAGTTTTCAGATAATTGATCTAATACATTTTCCCTAAGGCACATTTTTGAATACCAAACCACCATATAGGGTAATTTGTAAAACAGAATATCATTAAAAAACATATTGTGCCATTCAGCCACTGCCCTTCTGTCACGGCTTGACTTAATGTGCAGTGAATTTCTTCAAAACACAATATACACTACTGTTTTGTAATTAAAAATTGTGTGAGGGAGTATTTTTTTTTTTTTTTTTTTTTCTTCTTCTTCTTTCTTGTGGTGTGGTGATGTTTGCCAATAAGGAAACACTTTTTTTAGCCTCCAGGAACTAAGTGTTATGAATGGGCAATGCACAAATGTGGGTGTGATAGCCTTTCTAGGATGTATGTTTTAACCAGTACCAGAGGAAAGAAGAGAGTGCAAGTGATATGTGGGACCTAGACCAAATTTGACCCCACATGTCCCTGTGTAGTATTATACTTTAAAGGGTAACCCCACTTTCGTGGGGAAGAAAAATAGCAAATAAAGAAAAAATAATATAACGGTTATAATCGCGACACTAATCATATTGTAAATGAATATTACCAATGTAATTTTCTGAGAATACATTGCAATATGGCTACCTGGAGTTGTTCTGTACACAAAATGTGTACTGACCACTCTCCAGCAACATAATTTCCTGCTTGTGTGATTGGCTCACCACTTTTCCCAGAAGTCTGCCTAGTCAGATTTCAGGCATCCCCTGCAACAAAAATTTCATTTTTGGAGAGATAATTTAAATAGGAGCATGTCTAAGAGCCCTTTCACACTGTGCATAGCATAGGTGGTAAAATAGCAGTAAAACACTGCTATTTTACAGTGGGATTTGCAGATTTAACCCCCGCTAGCAGCCAAGAAAGGGTTAAAACCGCCCGCAATGCAGCATTACAGTGACGTATTGCCGGTGGTATGGCAGCGCTGCCCATTGATTTCAATAGGCAGAAGTGTATTGGCAGTGGTGAGTTCACTGCTGCTAATGAGCTACAAAGAAGCTGCTGGCAGGACTTTTTCTGACGCCCTGCCAGCGCACTGTTCCAGTGTGAAAGCCCTTGGGCTTTCACACTGGAGTGTGAGAAGCAGCTATTTAAGGGTGGATTGTAGGTGCTATTTTTAACGTTATAGCACCAGCTAAATGCCCTCAGTGTGAAAGGGGTCTAAAGGAATGCAGACCAAGCGGATTTCCTAATTATACTTTCCAGCTGCACGACCAACAGTTAATTATGAAATCACTCCCATTACACCCACTCGGAACAGAGGCACAGACAAACACACATGGATTTTTTCAGAATAACAAAAGGTAGAAATCTGTAACAAAGGTTGGTATAATCCTTGCAATGTATATAGATCACCCAAAAGGGATTTTTTTGCTCTAAACAAAAGTGGAGTTACGCTTCAAATATTTATGGTCATTGACACAGCTCTCTGCTTCACTTTTTCTAATTTGGAAAGGAAAAAATATATTAAAACTATTCAAATAGTGATCTCAAAGCAGAGTTTAGTTACATCTAGCATTATAAAATTATTGTAAACGTAAGAGCGGCAAGGATGTAGAATTCCCTTCCACAGGCAGTGGTCTCAGCGGGGAGCATCGATAGTTTAAAAAAAAACTAGATAAGCACGTGAATGACCACAACATACAAGCATATACAAGGTAATACTGACATATAATCACACACATAGGTTGGACTTGATGGACTTGTGTCCTTTTTCAACCTGCACCTACTATATAACTATGCAAAAGTTTAAACCTGTTCTTGAACACTTATACCATTTGTTATTTAGATTGATTGTTTATTGGCAGTATTCAAAGAGATGCTCAAATTGTCCTGAAAAAAAAAAAAATGTCTATACCTTGTTTTCATCTGTCGAACATTGTGGAATTGATTTACTTAAAGGCCATTTTCCCCTAGTCTGTGTTTGTGTAATACACCCAATCATGCACCGGTTGTTGTTTTTTTGTAAAACCAGACTGTATGAAAATCTCTCCAATGATTAATGATCTTTACCAGTTATACATCATTAGAGTAAGCTCATTAGATTACCCAAACCTGTTCAGTTAATCAACTGGTTAAGGGGCCAGTATATTCAGTACAATGTTCTGTTCCAGGTGAATCACAATCTAGACCTCCAGCATTGGCTGCATCCTCCTGACTAGGGATGAGCCGAACATACCCGCGTTCGGTTCGCACCAGAACCGTCGAACAGACCGCGCAAACATTTAGAACCCCATTGAAGTCTATGGGACTCGAACGTTCAAATTCAAAAATGAAAAAAAAACGGTCGTTTTTTCAGGAGCAGAACTCCTGAAAAAGTGACTGTTTTTAAAACTTTTTTCCATTGATACATGTTCCCTCGGGCAAAACCCAGGTTCTCAAAGAGGTTTTCACAGACAAACTATAGACACCTAACAGGTACAATATTTAGAGGAATCTTTCTTTTTTTTTTATTTAAACAGTTTTCAAATCACTGCTTCAGGAGCAGTGATTTTAATGATACTTAAATCAAAAAAAAAAATCCTTTAAATATTGTACCTGCTGGGTGTCTATACCTGTGATAACGTCTTTAAATAGCACAATCACCTGCCTGCCAGTAAATTAGGAAGAACTGATCTATCTAAGCTATAAAGTGTATAAATATATGTACAACTCCTAGGGATGTAGATATATTCTCTACACACTGTAAATTAAGCTAAACTGACTATCCTGCCTTTTTTTACAGGAAGTGTGCATAGCTGACAACTCAAGCACATAATCCTATCTCCAAAGTTTAAAAGGAATGTACAGAACTATTCTGTCTTTTCCAGTACCAATTTGTTTTGGTGGAATGACTCTTAAAATAAAATAAAAAGTAAAACTGAACAAAATGAGCATCTAGTTTTCATGTCTGTAGAATCTTACAAATGCCTTGTTTATTTATATTTAGAAGACAAACAAAAATTATCCAAGAGCAGCTGAAAGAAACACAAAATGGGAAAAACTATAGCCTTCATGCATCCAGTTTGTTGGCAAAGGCAAAAAGCTTTGGAGAAAATAGAGTCCAACTGCATAATGTAAGTAGAAATATGATTTTTCCATGTTAATGGCTTTTATTTTATTTTACCGTACCAGTGGACAGTAGACATGTGCACACTGAAATATTTCGGAATTTCGTTTTCATCTGAAAAATAATTTGTTTTAGCTACTCCCGAAATTCGTTTATTTATTTTTTCGTAAAAAAATGCATTTGTCTGAAAATCTGAATGAGTTAAGGTTGAATCTGTCATTGAAGGCTTATGGTGTCTGTCGAAAGTTCTAAGAAGATTAGACAGAGCAGCTAAACTGTACGACGCCGCAATCATACATTTCTAGTCAAATGTTCCGCCTACAAGCTATAGAAGAATTCTAATGTTGCATGACACTAGTAAAAATTATATTTATAAATTATTATTACTAGTCAACCAACATTCAAATTCTTCTATAGCCTATGGGCCGAGCATTTGACTGGAAATGTACGATTGTGGCGTTGTACAGGTTAGCTGCTTGTCGAATCTTCTTAGAACTTTCGACAGACACCATAAGCCTTGAACCACTTAAGCCCCGAGCCTGTTTTTCAGATTCGGTGTTTACGAGACTAAAACATTGTTTTTTGCTATAAAATAACTTAAAACCCCCAAACATTTTATATATATTTTTTTCTAACACCCTAGAGAATAAAATGGCAGTCATTGCAATACTTTTTGTCACACCGTATTTGCGCAGCGGTCTTACAAGCGCACTTTTTTTGGAAAAAATTCCCTTTTTTAAATTAAAAAATAAGACAACAATAAATTTGGCCCAATTTTTTTACATATTGTGAAAGATAATGTTACGCCGAGTAAAATGTTAGGCTTAAATGCAAAAAAATTAAAAATGTAAAATGTCATTTTTTCAAATGACCAAAAAAAAAAAAATTCTCTTTAAGACGCTGGGCGGGACTGACAATTTGACGTCACTTCAGCCCAGCAGAGCTATGGGGACGGGTGAGGGACATTTTTCCCTCACTCACATCCCCACTGAGCACGGGAGAGGACACGATCGCCTCCACCTCTACCGACGGTTCCGGTAAGCGGCAGGGGGAGCGGGAGCATGGCGGGAAGGGGGGACTGATAATGGCGATCTTGCGGAGACCGCCGTTATCGTTTAAACGACCGCCTACTGAAGAGATGGATATCTCGGTTGTGGCAGCAGCTGCTGCCGTTACCGAGATATCCATCTTTAAAGTGCCGACGTAGAACGACGGTGGGCGGTCGGCAAGTAGTTAATGACAGATTCAACATTTATATGTTTTTTTTTGCTGCTTTGTTGAATCTTCGTTGTTCATGTAGAATGGTCTACCCCAACACTGTCTGTATAATGTTGAATCTTTTCTCTCTATGTTGAATCTTTACTCTCTATGTAGAATAATCTTGGACTAATAGAGTTAAGGTTAGGCACATTCGACCGCAGGTTCGAAATACCCAGATTGTTATTTTCAGTGTCATGTCGAATATTCTTTCAATATCAAACTGGAGAAGCAACGGAAATTAAAATAAAGCATTTTTTTTTATGTCTGATATTTTGAATTTCAGATTCTGCACATTAATTTTTGTTTGTTAAAACAATAACGAAAATACCCGAAATTCGGACGAAAATGCATTTGGACGAAAATGAATGCACATGTATAGTGGACAGTCTCTGATTGATGTATGTAGGAGCTCTAGGAACATAACAAGTGGTTGAGTCAGTTCACTGAGCTTAACATATGTTTCAGTAGTTTTCATTATATTGTGATAAAGAGTCCTACAAAGTAAGGATTTTGAGGCCCATCATTGTAATCATTATCTGACAATTTTTTTAGATGGGGATAATCAGTTTTTCTTCACTTGCTGAAATGTTCTGCAATATTCATATTGTTAATTTCAAGAATAATCAGTTTTTGTCATTGTATGTATTTCTGTATGGTAATTTGAGCTGACCAAGCACTGTGCATTGTGCTGGAAGAATCTGGATGTTGGCTTCTCGTTGACCATGACAGCACAATTACTTAGTCTTCAGCATATAAAATCACATCTCTCATTCTTCTATGGTGTTAGTAGGTTAAATCAATATTTACACACTCTTATTCCACAGGGACCTAAAACTGTATAAATAAAAGCACACCTTTTGTCTTTGCAATTCTCTTATAGTACACAAAACTATATTAAATCTTTTTTTTTTTTTTATAAAGGCAAAGATATATATATATATATATATATATATATATATATATATATATATATATATATATTTATAGTAGTGTATATGGAAAAAAATATTTAAAATTAATATAACTATAGGCAGTATATCATGCTTAAACCTTAATGATGAAGGCAAAAGAAAGCTTAGAGCCTATGCCCAGTTTTGAAACTTTGGCATGTGTTAATAAAACTGTATATTTTTGCAACTACTTAGAGTATGCAGGCGAATTATATCTTGTTTTATATCAGGACAAATGTGCAATTCATTTGGTGGTAAATGTTAAAGAATATTTTCACTATCACATGAAAACTGGTACAAAACAATGAAAAAAAAAAGGCTCATCACCAAAAAAAAAAAAAAAACACAAAATTAATTCTTCCACTCCTGGCATGCATAAGGATACCATGTGTAATGCATTACTTACTGTTTGCACCAGTATCTGTGCTCAGAAACAATAGTGTGCATTTTGCTTTTCTTATCTTACCTACATTTTTCTTACTGGCCTCTGCAAAGATGCAGCTTTTCACTTTGCAAGAGAATTTTACCTTAGTCCAGTAAATGAGGTGAAGCAATTTTACCTTATTTACAATGTGAATTTTTATAAAATTTACTAAGATTTGGAAAGTTTCCTTGTAAAATGAAAGTTCCTTTGCAAAATGAACAACCAATTTGTCTAAAGTAAATCAACCTCAATGCTCACAGAGGAGAAAGAGATATGGGGCAAGGACGGGGGGGGGGGGGGGCTTCCCTTACTAGTGATCATCAAGATTCGCTAATACAATAATGACATGATCTGGGGCAGATACCACCATCTCTGGATTGTTACTCTGAGACATTTCAGTCTCTGTGCATTATTCCAGGCAATAGGTCAGGTAGATCACCCTATTAATAACTGTTGCTTTATACAGAAATTATAAAGATGAAGTATCGTTTTAATGTTTTTATTAATAACACATTTGTACATTTTTATTACATTTTTTATTAAAAAGCAGGCTTGACTCTGTACCTAGAAACATAAATCGTAAATACTTTGCATATAAGTTGTGACACACATTCCTCTCTGCATGTTCATATCCCATAAGAATAAAGTTTGGTGGGACTGTGATGGAAAATGGACATGCATAGAGCAATGTTTGTCACACCTTTTATGTGAAATATTTGAGACTGATTACATTTCAGCGACTTTAATTAGCCACTAATATTTATATTATAAAATTGTTTTCTGCAAAAGGAATACTTTTTAATATACAATACTAAAATTCAGTAGCCACAGTTTTTACCAGGTGAGCTTTAAAAAATGTGTACACTGATTTTAGACCTTTTTTCTTTATAGTATACAAAGTCTGAGCAGAATTCCGAGCCAATAAGAGAGAATGTCATGGAATCCAGCTTTTCGGAAACACAACCATTCTCAGAGTCTGTGCAGGTAGACAGAGGAAGTCAGTCATTGAAGCATCATCGGTAAGAAGTTGATAATGTAGCAATCAAAATGGGTTTATGTACAGTTTTAATTTTTTCATGTAGGCTCTAAATATAAGAAATGTTTGAACCCAGAAACAGCCAAGGATTGCTATTAGTTAAATAATTTGAATCTTTATCAAATCTGCACCAAATGTGTGGCACATACAGGGTGGTGAAAATGTATGGTCAATTTTAGACATGTGCACACTGAAATATTGTGTTTCGAAATTTTGTTTTCGTCCGAAAAATAAAAATTTTTAGTTACTCCCGAAATTCGTTTATATTTATTTTATTTTGTTACAAAATGCATTTGTCCAAAAATCCGAATTAATTAAGGTTGAATCTGTCATTGAAGGCTTATGGTGTCTGCCGAATGTTCTAAGAAGAGCACCTAAACTGTGCGATGCCACAATCGTACATTTCCAGACGATTGTTCCGCCTACAAGCTATAGAAGAATTTAAATGTTGTATGACACTAGTAATTATTATATTTATAAATTATTATTACTAATCTACCATTATTCAAGCTCTTCTATAGCCTATGGGCTGAGCATTTGACCGAAAATGTATGATTACTGCGTCGTACAGTTTAGCTGCTTGTAGAATCTTCTTTCGGCAGACATCATAAGCCTTCAATGACAGATTCAACGTTTGTATGTTTTTCTCTGCTTCGTTGAATCTTCATCGTTCATGTCGAATGGTCTACCCCAACACTGTCTCTATAATGTCAAATCTTTTCTCTCTATGTAGAATAATCTTGGACTAATAGAGTTAAGGTTAGGCACATTTGACCGCAGATTCGATAGACACAGATTGCTATTGTCAGCATCATGTCGAATCTCCTATCGATATCGAATTGTTGTAACAATGAAAACGAAAATAAAGCATTTTTTTTTTATGTCGGATCTTCCGGATTTTGGATTCTGCATGTTCCTTTTCGTTTGTTAAAATGGTAACGAAAATACCCAAAATTTGGATGAAAATGTATTCGGACGAAAACAAATGCACATGTCTAGTCAATTTTGAGATTTAGTCTTTTATAAGTAAATCCCATACTGTCTTACTGTATATGCAGTTACCACATCAAAAACAAGAATATCAAAACTTTTAAACACCTAAAATAAAGTATATACAAACAATGGAAAACAAATGCATGGCCATGTTACAATGGATTTAAAAAAAAGAAAATCCAAGTATATTTGTTTATGACAGGGAATATTAAATAAAGACAATACCGATCCTAAGTCCTTTTTATGTAATGGTTTTAATCACTGTGTTTCCTTGTGTTTCTTGCGGCTATTACAAGAAAATTTATATTTTACATGGATTTTGCAAATATAGTAGTGTTTTTTTGTTAGATGGAACATGGTGTGCAGAGATTTAAAAAGAAGCATTAATATGCACTTATAAAATCATGGTGCCACAGTTCAACGTAATGGTACATGTACTGCACATAAACTCCTCCCTGAACCATAAATAGCAAAATTGCAGGATTTGGCAAAGTATGAGAAATACTGTCTTAAAATATTGAACTTCTCAGACAGGTGTACATTTTGTTGAGAATGTTGGCTTGCTTTTTCTCATCTCTCATAATTTGCTGTAGGTTGGTCCTTCACTTGAAGGGTCGTCTTAATGTCCAATATGGAATGTCAATAAATGGAAAGGGCAAACCACCCTTCATTTTCTCTGCATAAGATGATATTAAAGTATCCCAAAAATGGATGGATGAAATACAGACATATGTCCGTACGTGTGAAAGGGCCCTTACTCTAAATGTTAGTGACATACTGTACACACAAAAACACACTCAGGTTAAACTGGGAAGACTAGTGCCTTTATTTAATCTTCCCAACCTTATACCCATGCAACTATTTCAGTAACTACAGATAAAACATTATGTTTTTCAAGGCCATCCACAACATTGCCCCCAGCTATCTCACCAACCTCATCTGCAGATATTGCCCAAATCGTCCCCTCTGCTCTTTTCAGGACCTGCTAGTCTCTAGCTCCCTTGGTACCTCCTCCCACGCTTGCCTAATGGACTTCACTACAGCCTCTCCCATCCTCTGGAACTTCATACCCCAGTATTTCCAATCAGCCCCTATTTGGAAAAAAAGTGGATGGAGAGATGACATTACACTCTGTACAGTTCAGTGAAGAGAGCTCTGAGAGATGATTAGAAGGAAGGGACACCCTTCCCCTTCACACTAGAAATAAACTGAGGCTATCAATGAGCTGTCAACTTTTTTCTCTTGGTGTCAGGAAAACTTGTCAGAACTGATTCATGCTGATGGCAGAGAAATGAGGCAGCAGATAGAAATGGCACTTAGTGCTCTTAAAGAGGAGCTCCACCCGCATTTTTTTTTCAAAGTCGGCAGCTACTAACAGTGTAGCTGCTGACTTTGAATAAGGACACTTACCTGTCCTAGGCTCCCACACTGACGCCCCCCCCGATGCCGGTCCCACGATCGCTCCGGGTCCCGTGCCGCCATTCACACTATGGGAAACAGGCAGTGAAGCCTTACGGCTTCACTGCCCATTTACTACTGCTCTCTGAGAACACACACAGTTCCCAGAAAGCAGCGCGCCCCATTCACAAGGAGAAGGACAAGAAGAAAAGACACCGCGGTGTGGAAGAGGCAGATTACGGACTTCCGCATAGCAACAGATATTTCGGGTGAGCATTTTTTTTTTTTTCACGTTTTTTTTATTTATTTTTTTAAAACTTTTGGCCAAATGTGGTTTTCCTGGGTGGAACTCCACTTTAACTGAGACAAGTAAACACTCTAGATGTATATGTTGTGTTTATATTTCCTGTCTGAGGTTTACATAAGGTTTAACATATGTACTTTATTAATGAAAAGTAATGATGATGTTTAGAGTGCTGAAATCCTCTGTTCCTATTTAGAAACTGAGCTAACCGATGTCGTATTAGTTGTCACTGACAGCTGTACTTGAACATTGCTACAACATACATAATATGCACATAAGGCTTAGAGCTAATTCCCTGATTTAGTAATCTTGAGCTAACAGTTATAAATTGTTATAATTTAAATAAATATTGACCTGCATATCATATTAGCACATGACACAAAGCTAAGTCATATATGAAATAAATAATCCCATGCATGTTATATTAAGCACACATTTACAAATTATTTTCTTGAAAGTAATATATAGCAGAAATTGTGATGATATATTTTTAACAATAACCTTATGCTGCCAAATGGGACATTTTTATAAGTTTTTGCTCTTGCAGCACAGGTAATCCATTACTACATTCTCAAGTCTTTAAGGTTTAACACTGAATTTGTTATGCCTAAGTCAGCATTCTCTATGACATTAGCAAGCAAGTCACTATAGCTCAGATATTTCTCATGATCTAAGTGTTGCAAATTATAGCATCTTTGGGATTGGGATTGATTATGTCTGCAAACAGTAAAACTCAACACAGAACAAAAACTATATAGTATGCAGTTATAGTATGTGTGTATAAATATATATTCAGGTGTGTGTGTGTGAGCTTAATGAAGGGCAAGGATGAATAACGGTCCATACACACTGGCTTAAAGATTGCTGCTTCTACAGGAGTTTTGTGTTTTGTCTGTAGAAGCAGCTCAATGTTATCCTATGTGTCCATGCACATTATGACAACTAGAGGCATATTTTAACCTCCCTAGCAGTATTCCCAAGTGTGGCTCGGGGGTAACATATCAGTACTATTAGCAGTAACCCTGAGCCACACTCGGGATTGCATTGCAGGACCCTGGTGCAGTATAGTCACCTTGTCCCCAGGATCCTGCTATGTCCGCGGGCTGTGTAATCCACCCGATGTTTGTGTGCCAGGCTCCATTCCCTGCGAGCGTCACGCTGCACGGGGCGGAGCCTGGCGGAAAATTACAAAATTCACAATACATATTGTAGTCTTACAAATTACATTTGTGTAGATTACTGTATGAAATTATTTCATATCCCATTTGTCCCTAGTGTTTTCTCCAGTGACCTGCATGCAGTATTATTTGATATATACTGTTCTTTCTGCCTGGAAACTTGAGATTGTCCATAGCAACCAAAAAGTGTCCCTTTATGTCAACAATGTTTTGAGACCAGCTAGAAAACAGCGATAGTAAATAAGAACACTTGCAGAATTGAGCGATAGTGAATAGTGGGGAAATTAATTTTATTATAATTATTATATTATTTTTGTATAATTATTTATAGTTATTATATTATAATTTATGATGATTTTGTGTTTCAAACTTTATCATACCCAGGATGCCTACTAGACTCTTGTTTGGACAGATTTAAGTGAGTTATTCATAAGAATTGCAGGCCTACAATATAAAAACGCCAACATTTCCATGTGTTACTTTTAATAATATATATTTAAGATTTAATATCTCACATATATGATATATGGTTTAGTAAAGAGTTCTGTGACCATAATAAAAGCTTTAACATAACACACATTTATTAGAGAAAAGATATTAGCTATCTAATATACTGCATACATTTACAGTCTTTAAACTAAGGGAGTAAATATTAGTTTCAAATACAACATAAGTACATCGCACTAAAAATGTCATAATTTGTTATGTGTGATAAAGTATATGGTAAGTGCTTGGGGAGATTGTTCCTTGATGATTTACCTTGAAAACTGCACGTCCCGGGTCCAGGGTCCTAGTCCTCTCCTATCTCTCTATTGACTGAGACTTCATAATTTATATCCCAGGGCCCCCCTCTGATTGGCTACCGTTAGTTTTAGAGCTCAATAGATTTGAAGACAAGTTAATTAACCACTTTCATACTGGGCACTTAAACACCCTCCTGACCAGACCAATTTTCAGCTTTCAGCGCTCTTACACTTTGAATGACAATTACTCAGTCATGCAACACTGTACCCAAATGATTTTTTTGTTCTTTTTTTCCCACAAATAGAGCTTTCTTTTGGTGGTATTTGATCACCTCTGTGGTTTTTATTTTTTGCACTATTAATGAAAAAAGACCAAAAATTTGGATTTTTTTTTCTTAGTTTCTGTGATAAAATGTTGCTAATTATAAATTTTTCTTCATACATTTTGGCCACAATTTATACTGCTACATGTCTTTGATAAAAATAACCCAACGTTTTTGGAAATGTTTTGATCTGTGTGAAAGTTTTAGAGTCTACAAGCTATAGTGCAAATCATAAAAAATGATCACATCTGATCACACCTGATGTACTGAAGGCCTCTCTCATTTCTTGAGACCCTAACAGGCCAGGAAAGTACAAATGCTCACAGATGGCACAGGTGGGCACTGATGAGGTGGCACAGATGGGCACTGATGAGGTGGCACAGATGGGCACTGATTGCAGATGTGCACTGAGGTGGTAGGTGGGCACAGTGGCACAGGTGGGCACGGTGGTACTGGTGGGCACACGGTGGTACTGGTGGGCACACGGTGGTACTGGTTGGCACTGTGGTACTGTGGGGCACTGTGGTGGGCACTGTGGTAGGCACTGTGGTACTGTGGTGGGCACTGTGGGGGCACAGGTTGGTGACCTTTTTTTTTACATGGTTACTCACAGTTCTCTCCCTCCTTACACGCACTGTCTGTGTGAGGAGGGAGAGTCGGCAATGAGAGATGATCTCATATGTTTACATATGAGATCGTCTCTCATTGGCCGCACAGATCGCGCTGTAAATAGCCGCTGTGATTGGCTATTTACCGCGATTCTGTGTTTGGCTGTGTCCGAGGGACACGGCCAGCACAGGAGTTCCCCACTGCGCGCTCTGGGAACGTCAAAAGGGGCGGCCGTAAATACACGGCCAGTCAGGGATTCAGGACTGCGCTCCGGCCGTACAAAGTCGTACGGCCGTCAGCAGGTGGTTAAATCTTAGTTTCATTAACTTCCCTTAAATGGCTTTTCATGTACAAGAAAAGTCAATCACGGTGACTCCGTGAGACGACGTTAAAAACCCGCGCATGCTCTGAAGAAAGTTATGAGATGGGAGCGCTCGTTCTGGTAAAACTATCGTTCATAAGAGTAAGCACATTCATCACGCTATAACAGACAGAAAATCGCGAATTTGTCTTTTACTAACACAGAATCAGCTAAAGCAGCCCCAAGGGTGGCGTTATGCGCATGGAACTTCCCCTTTATAGTGCCGTCATATGTGTTGTACGTCACAACGCTTTGCTAGAGCATTTTTTAAAAAGATGGTGTGTTGGCAATGTCGTTTTAATGATGAAGTTGGAAAAACTTCATTTTTTCTACATGCCGAAAAACGTCATTTTGTTTAATGCCGAAAAATGATCGTGTGTGCGGCATAAGTGTTTTTTTTCTAGAAAGCAAGCAGCATTTTTAAGCCCAGTGTGCATGGAGCCTAAAACTGTCATCATTTACTTTCTAAACCATTTCTGAAATAAAGGTTTAATAAGCATTCAAGACTTATTTATATATGGCTTATATAAAAAGTATGAAAAAATGGTTTTAAAAATGGAAGTGTTAATAGTTGTATTTATCAATTAACAAAAGGAAAAAAAATGAACAGAAGAAAAATCCAAACCAAACAATATTTGGTATGACCACACTTTGCCTTCAAACAACATCAATTCTTCTAGGTACACTTGCTCACAGTTTTTGAAGGAACTCGGCAGGTATATTGTTCCAAACATCTTGGAGAACTAACCACAGATCTTTTGTGGATGTAAGCTGTCTCAAATACTTCTGTCTCTTCATGTAATCCCAGACAGACTCAACAATATTGAGATCAAGGCTCTATGGGAGCCAGATCATCACCTCCAGGATTTTACACTGAAGATAGTTCCTAATGACATTGGCTGTATGTTCGGGGTTGTTTCTCTGTTGCTCTATACATTTGATGCCTCCCTGATGGTATGGCTGTATGAATTTCTCAGCATTGAGGACACCATTGATCCTGACCAAATCTCCAACTCCATTTGCAGAACTGCCATCGCAAACTTGTAAGGAACCCCCCCACCATGCTTCATTTTTGCCTGAAGATACTCATTATTGTACCACTCTCCAGCCCTTTGGTATACAAACTGCCTCCTGCTACAGCCAAGTGTTTTCACATTTTAAATCACCTGTCAAGAGCACCTGCTGCCATTTTTCAACACCCCAGTTCCTATGCTTTCATGTATAGCTGAGTCACTTAGCCTTGTTTCCATGTTGGAGGTATGGCTTTTTCTTTCAATTCTTTCTTGAAGACCACTTCTGACCAAACTTCCCAGGACAGAAGAAGGGTGCAAAAAACAGTATGAATCTCATGTGCTCAGTTTTGGTGCTAAGGTCATATCACTTTTCTGCTTGCCCGACTGATGCGTTTGATGGCAAAATTCTTGCTTGCCCTCACAGGACTGTGGGTGTCCTTGCAAGCACTAGCAATAGGATAAGAATAAGAGGTGCACCAACATAGTGCATTACCAACATAACAATGTTATTTAGAAACATATAAGATATTTTACTTACACATGCATCATAGGCATGTAAAAATAAACAGGCGAGTCTACCTCCAGATCCACAGTACTCAGCCAGGAAGCCAAAGCGTACAAAAGCTTACACGTTTTGAGGGCTGGGCCTTCAGAGCCTGAAAAAGTATGAATGATTTCCAATCTTTAAGGCTGGGTTCACACTTGTGCGGATTGAGTGCGGCTTAAACCGCATCTAATACGCAGAACATTTCTAAATACATTGTTTTCAATGAGGCTGGTTTACATATGTGCGATGCATTTGCACTGCGCATTGCAGAAAAAATGCGTGCGGATTTTATGCCTTGGGGTGCGGCTCAGGTGCGAATTCAGATCCATTATCTTCTATGGGTATGCAGCTGATTCGCAGATGTGTTCAGTTCTCTTCAGGAATTTCTGTCATTCAGGTCAATACACTTCTCCCCCACTCTCCTCTCACCTGGAACTTCTCCCAGGTCTCCAAATTCGCAGCTAAAAACTGAGCTAATCTGCTGAACACTTCCCTTATCTATCTGCAGAGATTATAGAGCGGAAATTCACACGCAGTAGTGTGAACCCAGCCTCAACCTCACAAATCAAATAGCTCAGGTGTACAATGTCCTCCTACCTGCAATGAGGTCTTGGAAGAATGTATTTCAAACCTACATATGAAATTGATGATCATTGGCACTTGCTTGGTAGAATTGAATAATTATACACTTGACTCTGTATACAAAGCAGAGATTTTGTTGGATTAAAGAGTACAAGTGTAAGAATTGATCAAAGTATGAAGCTAAAGGGTAGTCACACCAAAAATTGAATTTAGATTTTTCTTCTGTTCGCTCATGAACTCTCTAAAAACAAACAGATACAAAAGATGTTTTTTTTTTTAAAAAGCATTCTTAAACAATATATAGTATTTTTTTTACTATTTTGAATTTAAATATGAAGTATTTACATGGCGCAGAATGATTCAAAGGCTGCTTGTGTTCTGGGGCTTATAGGATCTCATCATAAATGTCTTTAAAGCGGAGTTCCACCCAAAAATGTAACTTCCGCTTTTCGGAACCCCCCCTCAGTGTCACATTTGGCGCCTTTCAGGGGGGGTGCAGATACCTGTATAAAAAAGGTATTTACACCACTTCCGGGTATCGACACCCCTTTGCGTCACCCCCCCGCTGTCTTCTGGGAAAAACACTGTTCCCAGGAGAGAGCGGGACCAGTGACGGCGCGTCAACAAACTGGCGCATGCGCAGTAGGGAACCGGGCAGTGAAGTCGCATAGCTTCACTTCCTTATTCCCTCACCGAGCATGGTGGTGGTAGCATCTGAGGATTGAGCGATTGCTCGTCCTCGTCTGCCGACTTCACAGGCGCGCTGGACAGGCAGGTGTTCATTTTTTAAAAGTCAGCAGCTGCAGTATTTGTATCTGCTGGCTTTTAAAAAAGTAGTAGATATAATTTGTCACTGGTGATGCTTCATTCGGCACTGGAGATTTTCATTGATTGAATGGAAGCAAGCAGATTCCAGGACAGGAGAAACCTGTGCGATATCAAACAAAGTGACAATCTTGTGTTAGGACTAACTCTTCTGGGCAATTGATATTGTTGGTCCCTAGCTCCAGACCAAAGCCTCAGCAGGACCAAGTCATAATAATATGAAAGGTTAAAGTACTGTATGCATGTGCACAGTGATATAGTTGAACACTACAAGGTAACTACACATGTGGGTGACATCTCTGCACATCTGCCCATTAAACTGTACAGGACAGAAATGTATGGTTTTGGTGTTAATTACAGGGTCTATACGGGCCTGAAGGGTTGAGTAGAAGAGATTATGGAATGGGGTTAATACGAGAGAGAATAAGGTGAAAAGACTTTAGATGTTGGGGAGTTATGCATGGATGTTAGAAAGGTGAGGTAAGTTGTTAGAGAGAGAAGGAACTACTGGGGCCCAGGGTCTCTAGCTATCATCTCTAGGACATAACATAACACTGCCCTTATTTTGCACATGTTAGGCCCCATACACACGAGCAGACAGATTTGTTCAAATCTGTCCGTCCGACAGATTTGAACAAATCTGTCTGCTGGGATTTTGGTTTGCTCGCGTGTACACACGAGCAAACCAAAATCCCCGCCAGCAGAGAGCGCGCTGACGTGTCGGTGACGTGGCGGTGACGTTGACGCCGCCACGTCACCACACCAGGAAGTAAAACACTTCCGCGCATGCGCCGAATCCATTCGGCGGCGGTGCGGGACGACATGTCTGCTGGTAAGTGTACTAACCAGCAGACATGTCGGGCGGACGGATTCCCACCCGATAGATTTCAAAGCATGCTTTGAAATCTGTCGGGTGGCCAAATCCGTCGGCTCGGCCGTACACACGATCGAATCTGTCTGCTGAAACGGTCCAGCGGACCGTTTCCAGCGGACAGATTTGATCGTGTGTACGAGGCCTTAATCTACTATTTTGTCTTGAAGACATCTGAATAACTGCTACTTTAGCTAACATGTTTTGGTTTAATATCACATAAAAGGAACACTTTACATATTTTGCCGTTATCTGCGTGCTCATATCCTTTGTTCTTGTGTATTGACATACCGAGATGATTCCCTTTGGAACAAAAGGTATATTAATATGTGATATGTTTTTTACAGCATGATGGGTGTCCTTTGATGTCATGCAACAGATTTCACAGTGAAACAAATTGCAGGCAGTGTAATGAAAAAAAAAAAAAAGAAAGAAAACTATGTTTTCAATGACAGATGTCAAGTCTATCCCTTTCATCTTCTAACCTCTTTTCTCATCACACAGCTTCTTCCTCAACATACCTCAATACCATAGGCAGCGTACTTGTTATCAATGTTATTTTAAATACGCTCTCTTGTATCAAAGGCTTGTGTAACTGCAAAAAAATGTGATTATCCATCCAAGTATCGAACAAAAATTGTCACAAAACAGTAAACAGATTGTATAGTGAACTTCAAGGGCCAGTCGTAACATAATAAGTATATATATATATATATATATATATATATATGCAGCCCTCAAAAATTCCACTTGCCTGATTGTGCGAGTGGATCTTGAGGGCTAAAGAGTGTGGGCTGCCTGGGAGTGGGGGGGTTGTGGGGGACGGGAAAGGAGAGCTGCCGCCGACGCTGCTGCCGCAGCCGTCTGGTTAATCAATGTTCTGGGAACATGTCTGGGCACTTTAATCGACAGATCACCCATCACAGGATTGGACGGTGATCTGTCTATCAAAGTGCCCAGACAAGAGAGAGGGGCTGTATATGACGGTGTGTGGTGGGGAACACACAGCTATTGAAATTAAAGCTGTCATGTTCCCCACGTGCTGATCAACCAGGCTGCGGTGGTGGCGGCGGCTCTCTTTCCTACATAGGTAGGCCATTGGGGGCCAACACATGGCTGCATTGGGGGCACAAGGCTGCTTTGGGGACACAAGGCTGCATTTGGGGACACATGGCTGCATTTAGGGACACAGGGCTACATTGTGGACACATGGCTACATTTGGGGACACAAGGCTGCACTGGGGGACACAGGCTGTATTGTTGTACATTGACACTCTGAACTGTACAAAAAGGCACTTGAGGATGACTGAAAACAAATGATATGGTTTATTTTTCCATCTTGCGGGATACAAGTGCAAGCATCAAAACAGCATAAACAAAACAAAAAAATACATAAAATAAACCCTTGCCACTTGGGGCTTCTACCTTCCCAACACAGGAACCTACCTATGGAGTCTGGCACAGCCTACTGCTGGGGCAGACACTGCTGGTCCTACAGCAGAAAACAAAAAGTCTCTTTGATATTTCTCACACAGAAATATCCATCAGCACCTCACTTCTTCAGTACTGGTTGTGACTGCTCCTTCACTCACACAGCCTCAGGATGCAGCAATCAGTCATCATCCTTAGGCTGTCTTTATAGGGGCTTTAATTGCTTAATTCTGAACAGCTGAAACCTTTTAAACGCCCAAAACCTCTCTGGCCATCTCTGCAGCCGACGCCCAACAGTAATTGGTGTATTGTCTAAACAAGGCAGAGAAGTATCTCCCGTCTGGGACAACACACACAGATTTACCTGACTTCCTGTCACAATATATATATATATATATATATATATATATACACAGTATACACACACCATATTGCCAAAAGTATTGGCACGCCTGCCTTTACACCATTGGTTCTCAACCTGGGGGTCAGGACCCCCTCGGGGGTCTTATCATGATTTGCCAGGGGTCACCAAACGGTTCTCAAATCAGCATATGACCTTGATCAAGACCACCTAAGTTCGCTGATCAGGACTTCTCCCCCAGCACTGCCACTGATCCCAACTCCCCGCCTGCACTGCCACTGATCCTAAATCCCCCACCCCCCACCAAGGAGTAAAAATAGAGAATACATGGAAGGGAGAGAAAAAGAGGGGAAGCAACAAAGAAAGGGAGAGAAGGAATACGAGAACAAAAAATACGGCTCGTGAGAGAGATGAGGGAACTTTTTTTAGGATAGAGAAAGGTAAAAGGGAAAGAAAGGAGAACAAAGAGAAAAAGTGGTACATCCTAAAATGTAACATAAGGGGTTTTATTAATGTACGAGTGGAAGGGACTCGGGAAGCGCTAAATGTCCATAGGTTAGGGGTGCAAATTACTTGCCTTGCCTTGAGTGTTGACAACCTACGCTACAAAATCATTTTACTGTTAGGGGTCCCCATAACTTGGAAAATTTTATCAAGGGGTCACGGCACTAGAAAGGTTGAGAACCACTGTTTTACACGCACATGAACATTTAATGGCATCCTTGTCTTAGTCCGTGGGGTATAATATTAAGTTTGCCCACCCTATGCAGCTATAAACAGCTTTAACTCTTCTGGGAAGGCTGTCCACAAGATTAAAGAGTGTGTCTATGGGAATGTTTTACCATTCTCCAAAAAAGCGCATTTGTGAGGTCAGGCACTGATATGGATGAGAACGTCTGGCTTGCAGACTGCACTCTTATTCACCCCAAAGGTGTTCTATTGGTTTGAGGTCAGGACTCTGTGCAGCCCAGTTAAGTTCTTCCACCCAAAACTCACTCACTCATGTGCATTTCCAGCCTTAATTGTGTGCCTTGCCATAGCTAGTAGGGAAGGCTGACAAAAGCTGAAGTTCATAGTCTGTGTATGGAGGTGACAGGAGAGGGAATTAGGGAGATAAGATAAGACATTATCCTTGTTGGTTTAACTCTTTTGTGTCTCCCTGGCAGCAGCGTTTGTTCTGTTACCTCTCCTGCTTTTTTTTTTTTGTTTCCTTGTTTCTTGTTTTCTTTGTATTTGTGTTCCCTCCATGTCATTCCTGTTGCTTTCTTCCCGCTTCAGCAACAGTAAATCTTAAAACTGTCAGCTGATCATCCTCTAGTAGTCTAGTTGCTCTGATATTAGGCACAGTGCTTAGAACAGAAAACAAATGAGAAGTGTGAGACTGGTGCATTACTGGATTTCTAACAAAATAGGCACTTATTTTTTAATGTTTTACACAGCTATACTTGCGCGAGGAAGTGATTTATCAGGGCTAACTGTAATTTTCTGACTAAAGTTCTACTTTAAGGAAAAGTTTTGTTCCACTTTGGAAATGGTTGTACAGTTACATACTTTCAGCCATGGGTTTTGTGAGTCTGTCATTGATTTGTACTGGTTGTGGCTGTATGCAAACTGTTAAGCCCTGTACACACAATCGGATATCTGATGAAGCTGACTTTCATCAGTCTTGCCTACACACCATCAGTCAAAAATCCAACTGTGTCCAACGCGGTGACGTAAAACACTATGACGTGCTGAGAAAAATGAAGTTCAATGCTTCCGAGCATGCGTCGACTTGATTCTGAGCATGTGTGGATTTTTCTCCGATGGAGTTCCACACAGACGATTGTTTTTTTCTCTATAGGAACATTTTAAAACATTTTCTATTTTTTTTTCACTGATGGAAAACAAACCGATTATGTGTACAGGGCTTAATTCTCAGGTGTAGAAATCGGTTTCTTCTTAGTAGTGTATGGACCTCTGTGCGCTTGTGCACAATGCTTCAATCTGGTAACAAACTGCATATTCACATGTTGAGATTAAAGTAAGTCCTAAACATAGTACCTTGAAAATATACTACAATCTTTATCAGTGCATTACTGGAGAACACTGTTTTCTCATTCAAAGTACTATGTATGTTTCTAAAATGAAGCAGTGCTTTAGGAAAACAAAATCAGAATAGTTTTAAAGTGGTTCTAAATGCTCAAGGTTTTTTACCTTCAGGCTGGTTTTACACCATTGCGAATTGAATGTGGGATTACTGCATTCAAGTCAGAATAACAGGAGATTTAGACCGACTCTCTACAAAGCTAGTTCACATATGTTCGCAGTGGGTTCAGTTTGTTTTGCACAAAAACGCTGGGTGTCTTTTGTTTCTTCTGTTTCAGGTCCGAAATCATCCCAAAATTTGGGTTGAAATCTGACATGAAACAGTGATCCAGGACGCATAGGACCTCTACTGTGAGCTCATATGTGAACTGAGCCTTAAGGTAAAAAAAAAACTTCTGTGTGCAGCAGCCCCCACCCATAATACTTACCCCTGTTGTGATCCATTGCAGCTCTCTGGACATTTTCTCTCCTCATTGGCCCAGACAACAGCGGGAGCTGGTGAGCCAATAAGAAGAGAGGGGGGGGGGGCCTAATCATAGCTCTGTGTGTGCATGGACATGCAGATCAGCAGCTCGGGCGTGAGCCTGCTTGGGTGCCCCCAGCTATTTGCTCTGGGGGCACTAGACAGGAAGGGGGGCAGGTGCATCAGCGGGGGAACCGAAAAAATAAGGGGGCTGCTCTGTACAAAATCGCTGCACAGAGCAAGTAAGTAACATGTTTCTAATTTTTTTAATATATATATAATTGCCTTAACTATCACTTTCATTTGTTTTTAAATGTAAAATTCATGTTGTCAATATCATGGCTCTATATTCATTGAAAAATAATTATATTTATTTTCACTTGTTTAGTTTGTATCTAGTAATGAGATGGTTACTTGGAAAGACATTAAGTGACTCCAATGTGTTTAATGTGTAGGAACCTTTCAACGTGCTGTAGTCCCAGCCAAAGGAGTAGGATGCTTCAAAGAAATGCCTTTCGGAGAACTCCCCCTCTGCCCAGAGGTCGCCTCAATGGGATTACAGGACCAGCATATCAGCAGCTGGAGGAGCCTGGGCTTATAGATCAGGACACAATACCTTGCCAAGGGTAGGTGATGAAAAGCACTAGAGCATGAAAATGCAATATCAATCTCAAGATTAAAAACGGAGAAATGTATCTACTTTAACCTGAGCTTCTACCTTCTGATGATCCCAGAGCATGAAAAATTAAAATCTGAGAAATATTTTAAACATAGGCAGCTGGAGGAAATAATGCCTTCATTTTGATATCGTGCTAGCATAGTGTAATAGCAAAACTATTGAATTTTAACTGTTGAAATGTCTTCCTTTAATTGTTAGCAGTTTGTAAATGTTAAGAATAAGATATAAATATATGATTTTTGAGATGGAATTTTTCCCAGTGCTTAGTGAATGAGGTCATCCGATTATGTGCAAGGAAAATACTATATTTTTTCTTGCATGCGATTGGGTATTCTTTGCAAAGTTACATTTCACCACATTTATTAAGCTCTCGGGAACAGCCTATTTGGCTTTAGTATATCAGCCCCAATGTGCATTTGGGAACGTTGTGTACATTATATTATACACATGTGGTGAGCAAAAAAATAAAAATATGATCATGTCCATTTATGATAGACATTTCGTTTTTGAACTTCCAGAGGTCTGCACATGTATATTTTGAAAGACATTACTTCCCTTATTGCCTAGATACTTTTCTCAGATTACTGAGCAGAAATTGCACATATAAGATTTAACTATCCATTTCATTACCAACTAAGGCTAGAGTTTCCGTTACTAAAATGTCACATCTCTCATAGTGTGTGTATTCCATAGCTAGGCCAAAGAACAAACAACAAAATGTTGCTCGTAGACTATTAATGCTTTTATATGATATTTTTGAATATGGTTTTGCAAAACAATGGGTTTCAAAAATAAGACAGACATATTTTTATAAAACATACTTAAAGCATTTGTTACCCAAAAAAAAGAATAATAATAAATAACCCTGTCCCTTTAAAGCATGAATAACAACATAGTGCTTGTGCTGTGTCATTTGTCCCCCTGTATCACCTTAAATACCTGGCTGATCCTGACAGTTTCTGCAGTCCCCCTGTAAATTGACCACGGTTTATCGTGGCTGCTGAGCCCTGACACCATGGTCAATTTACGTTCCTCCATCATCCGTTGTCTCTCCCCTGTCCTCTCCCTGCCTATCGTGACTGTGCCTGCCCCTCCCCTCCTGCCGTTATCAAATCTTTATAATTTTCTTTTAGATAATGGAATGCCTCCAGTGTCTTTGCTTTATTAAATAAGTGCCCCCATATAGTATTTCCAAGCGCATCTTGACACTCACGTGACTGGCTACCTCCTCTCCTCATTCTGACTGATGTCAGCAGGGGGATTCTTAGACTCTCTAGCTGTAGCTATCATATCAAAAGAGAGAATGGCAGAGGCAGTTAAATAAGGTATACCATGGCATTTTAATAAAAAATCAGGCACTGAAGACATTGCATTTTTTGACACAGGGAATTGCCTGAAAGTGATAAAGTGGGTTTAAAACCACTGTAAACCTGTGTTTTATTTGGTGCTAATTTTAAAACACTGTAGAAAATAAAGTACCATATTTATCAACGTATAACACGCACAGGCATTTAACACGCACCCTAACTTTCAGGTCGCGTACACACGACCAAATTAATCTGTTCAAATCAGTCGGAACAACCGATTTGAACAGATTTGTCTGCTGGCTGTTTTGTTTTTTTTGCTGTACGCACGATTTTTTGCTGTACGCACGATCAAACCAAAATCCATTCGACGCATGTGCGGGCAGATATGTCTGCTGGTTAGCGTACTAACCAGCAAACATATCGGTCCGACGGGTTCCCAGCAGACAGATTTTAAAGCAGGCTTTAAAATCTGTCTGCTGGCCAAATTCGTCGGCTCGCCCGTACACACGATCGAATCTGTCTGCTGACACGGTCTGTCAGACCGTTTTCAGCAGATAGATTTGATTGTGTGTACGTGGCCTGAGAGGGAAGTTTCAGGAAAAAAAAATTCCACGGCCCCCTGCGTATAACATGCAGGCACAGTTTACCCTCTATTTTCAGGGTAAACAAGTGAGTGTTATACGCCAATAAATACAGTAAATGTGTTCATATACAAGCTGATATCACACTGATATGGTGGATTGTTCAATAACTGCTCTACATCAGAATACTAGTATCTTTATTGCAAGTGGCTGGATTATTGTTTGACTTTCCATTTATCTCAGCTGATAATGCAGAGATAAATAGAACTACTTGATATCACACAATACAGCCTTAAAATTGCTAATGGGGAGATCATTAAACTTTTCTATGTAGGCTGAATAGAGGAATGGTGATGTGATGGTTGACCTCTGAAAAAAATAGATGCTCCTGTGTATGGCCAGTCTAAATCTTTGCAGCTACATTGGCTGCCATTAGTCGAAATGGATTGTCCACTCATCCTTTAATGTTAATACTGTTTACACATATTACTTGCTTAAGTAGGTATAGAAGTTACGTTAGGGGCATAAAAGCTGGCAGTGAATTTCCATGCCATATTTGAAATTCAATTTGCTTTTTCCAACCCCCTAGGGAAAGTAATTTCCCTTTGCACACTTTACTTCCCAAGCAAAAGGAAAATCACTTTCCCCAGGGGGTTGGAAACTGCTTATGATGTTTGAAATATCACAAATTAAAATTAAAATTACAAGAACCTGTGTTTGAGTTATTGCTATAAAGTAATGTACAACTCTAAAACAGGCCGAGCAGACTTTGTCATTGCATATTCTGGTATCAAAGCTCTTGTTCTAAAAAATGTCTATAGGGATCTTGACTTACAGTTGGTATAGAAAACAACCATCCCCTTTAAAATAATCACACATTATTTACTTGCAGCCTGAAATGATGACAGACACAGCTTTTGTTTTATCCATCTGTATTTACAATGTATTACATCCATGTGAAAGATAGACCACCAACATGTCATAAAAAATAAAAATAAATAAAAAAAGAATCACTGAGTTGGAAAAAAGATCACCCCCCTCCTAAAAATGATTTGTAAACACTCAGGTGTAGCTAATGACCTTCTCAATGGTGCACAAACACATTTGATTTTCAACTGTGATCAGCTGCGGTTATTTTGATTACCTCAGCATCTAAAGAACTTTCTTGGAGCATTTCAGTCCCTGATAGTGCAACTGAAGCAAACAATCAACTATGGATGGCAATGCACTGTCAAAAGATCTTTGGGATGAAGTTGTGGACAGACACAAGTCAAGTCTATTATTAAGAAGTGGAAGATATTTGGTACAACACAGACACTCCCCTGGATCAGAACGTGACTCCAAACTGGATGAAAGAGCCAGGAGGAAACTGGTCAGAGAGGCTACCAAGAGGTCTACAGCAACTTTTAAGCAGTTGAAGGAATTTTTGACAACGAGTAGTCATTGTGTGCATTTGTCAACAATATCACAAATTCTTCACAAATGTGAATTGTATGGGAGAGTTGCAAGAAAAGAAAACACTCCTCAAGAAAGGCCACATGCAGTCACAACCAAGCTTTGCCAAAATACCCCTTGAATATTCTGAGGCTACATGGAAAAAGGTATTATGGCCAGATGAGACTAAAATGTTATTATTTGGCCTCAACACCAAACGATATTTCTGTCATAAACCCAATACAGCTCCCCATTCCAATAACACCATACCTACAGTAAAGCACAGAGGTGGTAATATCTTATGGTGGTGTTTTTCTGCAGCAGGGATTGGAGCAATTGTCAGGATAGAAGGAAAAATGGATAGGGCAAAATACTGTCAAATTCTTGGGGAAAATCTGCTGCCCTCTGCCAGAAAGTTGAACTTGTCAATGGGAAGAAGGTTTACCTTCCAACATGACAATGTCCCAAAGCACACAGAAAAAAAATTACCCCACAGAGGTTGAAGGAGAAAAAGGTGAATGTCTTAGTATGGCTTAGTCAGAGCCCAGACTTAAACCCCATAGAAAATCTGTGTAATGACTTAAAGACTGCAGTCCACAAATGGTCACTATCAAATTTAACTGAACTTGAGAAGTTGTGCAAAAAAGAGTGGGCAAATATTGCAAAGTCTAAATGTGCAAAGTTAGTAGACACATATCCCAACAGACTAAAGGCTATAATTAAAGCAAAATGTGTTTTAATACAGTAAATAACCGACACAAGGATGTGGTTCTTTTCCAACTCAGTGATTCTGTTTCTGAATTTGTTTTGATTTTTTTTCTGACATGTTGATGTTATATTTTTCACTAGATGTTATTAGTTTCACTGAGCAAATGCAGCTGAATAAAACAAAACATGTGTCGGTCTTCATTTTAGGCTGCAAGAAAATGTGATTTTTTTTAAAAGGGGGTGATTCTTTTATATACCTACTATATTAAGGGGGAGATTAAGGGGCGATATGATCAACATGAACAAATATATGAGGGGTTCATATAGTGAACTTGGTGTTGAGTTATTCACTTTACGGTCAACACAAAGGACAAGGGAGCACTCTTTACATCTAGGAGGAAAGGAGATTTCACCTCCAAATACGGAAAGGTTTCTTCACAGTAAGAGCTGTGAAAATGTGGAATAGACTCCCTGCAGAGGCGGTTCTGGCCAGCTCAGTAGATTGCTTTAAGAAAGACCTGGATTATTTCCTAAATGTACATAATATAACTGGGTACTAACATTTATAGGTAAAGTTGAACCGGGGAATATCCGATTGCATCTCGGGGGATCAGGAAGTAATTTTTCCCCTGGGGTTTTTCTCCTTTCTCTGGATCAACTGTGGGTATATAATTGGGTATATGGGATTGTATGACATTTTATTTTTTTATGGTTGAACTGGATGGACTTTTTTCAGCCTGACTAACTATGTATGTGACAAAACTAGACCAAGGTCAGCTGACTGGTTCAAAAGATTGAAAAACAAATCATATTACTGCAGATAGTTGGAATGAGGCTTCCTTCATGTAACTGACAAAATTACAAGAAATGAATTACAGCTAAACATGTGCACCTGTTGTTTGATTTAAATTGTATAAACTTGTGTAGTATTATTTAATAACATTGATTAAAACATTAAAGATTTCTGAGTGCTGAAATTCCAAATCAAAGAATGTTTCCACATCATGTGGTTGTACAATTAATGACAGATGGATCTGTCATTTAGCACTTAGTAAATACTCGAGCTTGGTATATTTCGAAAAGCAACTCTCAAATCCAAAAATGACTTCTATTGTAGTGATGCTAATCAATGTAGAACACGTTTTACCTCAATAAAATGGTGTGGAAGAGATTGTAAATGCTAGTTCATACTTACCTGCTCTAAGCAATGGTATTGCAGAGAGCATCCCCAAACCTCCCCTTCTGGGTTTCCCTACCAGCGATCTTGCCTCCTCCTCTTCTGCATGCAGCCCACCATAGCTTGTTCCGAAGTCCATAGACACGCACAGCATTGTTGACCTCCTCCCGCTTCCTCCTCGCGGGATTTGATTGAGAGCAACAGGAGAAAAGAACTGCTACAGGTGGACACAGCACTAGATCAAGATAGGTAAGTATATGGGGGGGGGGGTAATGTAGGGAATGCATTAAGGTAAAAAATGTTCTACCTTTAAAACTAATTTAAATCTGAAATCTGGGCAAAAAGATACAGATGTAGCGCTGGTCTCCCAACGAGTCGGGCACTATTGTGAATTTAGGGGTGTCTAAGCCAATAGTTGGGCTCAGCCTCTGTTTTAATTTAAATTAGCCTCTGTTCTGGCTATGGTTGTGTTCGGTAGAAGTTTTCCCTTGTTGCCTGTAGGTGGCGTTACTACTTCAGGCCCATGTTGGAACTCGAGCAAACCATAGTGTGTTAGGTGACCCTTCTCGGCAGCAGCCCAGTGGGAGTGGTACCCCCATGTGCATGCTGGGAGGGGGTACTTAAGGGGCAGTTGCCGTTTTTTCAGGGTCCTTCGCCTTGTGGCCCTCCTGGTGAGGTGGGTGTGCGTGATTTCAGTCTCAGAACCACGTTGGTCTGAGGCTGTGTTCCTGTCTAGTAGGTCCAGCTATCCTGACTGGGGCCTATGGTTCTACAGGGGATCCAAAGCTGTTCGTCCAAGTGTAGGAAACTTCTTAGTGAAGGAAACTGGGGGAGGACTTGCCCTGAGGAAGACGAGCAAGGGAAGCTGATGTCTCGGGATAGACCTCTTAACCTTGTTAAGGAAAAGGATCCGCTACGCAAGTTGTCTTAAGCCCTGTACACACGATCGGTCCATCCGATGAAAACGGACCAGATAGAGAGAAAGGAGTCACCGCTCCAGGTGGGATCACTAAATGGTTACAGGTGGTGCAGGATACCGAGGGTGCTGGCGGTGCACTAAGCAAAATGAAGACAAAGAAAAATGGATAGCCGCACTCCAAAACCTGATGGGTGGTCTTTTATTCAATAGACAGCATGTACAAAAATAGGGTCACAGCAGTAGAAACAAGGAACAGCCGACGCGTTTCGCACTGGATCAGTGCTTATTCCTGGCCATGAATAAGCACTGATCCAGTGCGAAACGCGTCGGCTGTTCCTTGTTTCTACTGCTGTGACCCTATTTTTGTACATGCTGTCTATTGAATAAAAGACCACCCATCAGGTTTTGGAGTGCGGCTATCCATTTTTCTTTGTCTTCACGATGAAAACGGACCGTTTTCATCAGTTCACCGATGAAGCCGACTGATGGACTGATGTGCCTACACACCATTGGTTCATGAACCGATCGTGTCAGAATGCGGTGACGTAAAAAAAAAACGACGTGATGAAAAAAACAAAGTTGAATGCTTCCAAGCATGCGTCGACTTGATTGTGAGCATGCATATTTTTTTAACCGATGCTCGTGCTTCTAAACGATCAGTTTTGACCTATCGGTTCGATTTTAAAGCAAGCCATCTGTTTTTGGACCGAAGGATAATGGACCAATGGGGCCTACACACAATCGGTTTGAACCGATGAAAAAAGAACTTCAGTCCGTTTTCATCGGTTTGAACCGATCGTGTGTATGCGGCTTTACAGTCCTCCAGATTGGCTTAAAGGCTCTTTGGCTGTAAGGCAGGAAGTTCGGGACTTTAAATCCTGTGACAGAGGATTCCTGACTATCCATTCTGTCTTCTCAGATGGTCTGTGGCAGAAACTGTTTCTATACTGTCCGTGCATCATTCCGGCTGCTAGGCCATGTCCGGGTGAGCAATACCCACTCAGGAGTGAGTGGTGAATATTGGAACTTTGAATAAGTTGATGGATTCTGTACTGCGTACCTGAGCCTTCCCCTTCTCTCTATACTCTCTACTTCCTTCACAAGTTTTATGCATCCAAAATAAAAGCTTACAATTGAAGGTTTTACATCTTGTGTGGACAATGCAATTTCTACAGACTTCCTTCCCTAGACAACGAACTGAGGGGTAACGTGCAAAACCCTAAATCTAAACCAGAAGCTCCTACGGGGGTAGTTCTACACAGATACAATACATAAATATGGGAGTTGTGTTTGGGAGTTTTGTATTTGTTTATCCAGTCCTGAGAATTAGGAAGTTCTTCCCCAAAGAGTAGCTCTGTCTGGCATGCTGGAGACTTGGGCACAGATTCAAAGAGAGTGGGCGCACATTTACGCTGGCGTAGCGCACACACAGTACGCTACGCCGGCGTAGCGTGGGGAGGCATGCACCGTATTTAGCAAGCTATTGCTCACCAAGATACGCCAGCGTAGCATATTTTCGAAGGTGCAGGCCAGCGTAAGTGGAAGTGGGCGTGACCCCATGCAAACGATAGTCCGAGCATGGTGCAGTGTTTTACGCCCGGCGTATCACAACAGTGCCGACGCAACTGCCTAAGCTACGCCGGATCACTACGTACGCCGTGAATGTAACGTACGCCCAATACGCCGGCCTGTGTTCTCTGGGGCAGACCTTTGCATGTCTATTGCTGGGTTGCGCCTCATCTATGGCGAATAACTTTACGCCGGACTTACAACTTACACAAACATCGCATAGCATGCGTCGGGCGCACGTACGTTCGTGAATCACCGTATTTCCCTCATTTGCATATTTGAATGCCTAATCAATGGGAGAAGCAACATGCGTCCAAACCATATTTGCGCCCACGCTACACCGGCGTAAGCAAGATACGTCGGGTAGGATGGCCTGTTTTTAGATGTATGTTGGTTTTGTGGGTCTGGCGCACACATACGCCGGGTGCACATTTGCACTACGTCAGCATAAAGTGATTTACGTTGGCGTAAGTGCTTTGTGAATCCGGGCCTTGATTTTTAGCTGCTGCAGTTTAGAAGAAATAGGTTTTGCCGCCCCTCAAGTCCATGACTGGGCTATCTCTTTTTTCCTCTGCCAGTCTAAAATTTGCTTTACAGGGTATTGAACATGGCTGATACCAAATCAAATGCATGTACTTACTGGCTGAATTAAAAAAAAGTGCAATAACTGATGTTTTAATTAACATTGACTTGCAGAAATTTGTGTTTCCTACATATCTGTATTAAGAAAATGTATGCCTTGAACAAGAAGGGAAGAAAAATTAAATTTTACAGCCTTAAAGAAAGAATGTTATTTTCCATCTCCCCTGTAGTAGCAATATAGGGGAAAAAAAAACTATTTTGAATATGTGAGATTTATATATATATATATATATATATATATATATATATATATATATATATATATATATATATACACACAGTATTTACACTGCTGTATTGATTGCATTCCTGTAAAACATTTCAATATGGGACTATATGACTATATCTCAAAACATTGGCAGATGTTCTATTTCTTCCCCACTTCACTAAAATGGTTTGGTTAGTGACTTTAAAAATATTTATTAGATGCTTGTGATAAATTTAAGGGCCGTCTTTATTATTCATACTTGATCATAATACAAAGGCCAGTTGCCTGAAGGTCAAAAATATATGCAGTTGATTGATTGCCTTACAGCAAGATATAATAGTACAAAAAATGCATGGATGGTCTGCACACATTGTACTTGTTATAAATTCTAATAGAGAAATAATGCCTATAATTGCATTATTTGAAATGCTTTAAGAGGAGCGCCCTTTCAAAATATAATTGTTGTTAAACAATAATTACTCTCCATGGGACATGAGGCCTTATGCAACCAGGGACCATTGAACTCTAGATGCCCAGGCCATATGTAGCAGCATCAGCATCTGCCAATCACCTGATGGTAAATTACTCCAGCTGTCAATGAAGACTTTTAGGGGGCGCAAAGTCTGATGCCACGTACACACGATAATTTTTTGGCTTGTAAAAAACTATGATTTTTAAAAATGTCATTTAAAACGATCGTGTGTGGGCTTCACATAATTTTTCGGGTTCTGAAAAAACGACAAAAATAAATAAATTCTAACATGCTCTATTTTTTAACAATGCCTTTTTTCGGGTTGTAAAAAATGATTATGTGTGGGCTTTAACGAAGTGAAAAACTTGCGCATGCTCAGAAGCAAGTTATGAGATGGGAGCGCTTGTTCTAGTAAAACTACCATTCATAATGGAGTAAGCACATTCATCACGCTGTAACAGATAGAAAAGAGCGAATCATCTTTTACTAACATGGAATCGGCTAAAGCAGCCCAAAGGGTGGTGTCATCCGAATGGAACTTACCCTTTATAGTGCCAATGTACGTGTTGTACGTCACTGCACTTTGCTAGAGAATTTTTTTTTAACAATCATGTCTGGGGAACGTCGTTTTAATGATGAAGTTGGAAAAAACATTGTTTTTTATAGAGGCTGAAAACTTTGTTTTTTACAAGCCGAAAACTGATCGTGTGTACGCGGCATGAGACCTACCAACCTCACAAAAAAACATTGGGTAGCTCTCAAAAGGGAGATTTTACTAATGTATCCTCAGCATGGGCCATCAATATAAAACATTAATATAGGCACTGTGGATGGAAAAGGGTTACCTGCTTGAAATTTGGTGTCGTCCTGAAAAATGATGGTTTGTATTCCTTCATGTCTTCCAGATGTATTTTCATATTTTAATGATGTGTTGATTGGGCACACACACACACACACACACTACTAAAAAACTCATGAAACAGTTCAAATGTCCATTGTTAAGGTTCTAGACTACAAAAATGATGCAGAAGGATCCATCCAATGGATTATTGTGTTAAAACCATAAAGTCAAACTCCAGTTTGTTTCTATAGATGGCCACTCATAGCTCAATCTTTGCAAGTCATGTGTCCAATCTGAACATCACTTATGAACTTAAAGTGTTATAAATCCAGGACCCTGCATTTACTATATCTGGTCTCCCGCAGTAAGCATAACATGGAAATGCAATTATTTTAGTAAATATAAACAGATAAATACCTCTCCTCATTAGCAGTCTTATGACTTTTATCAAGTGTCTGGTTAAAGCTTGTAGGAGCAGTTTTCATTCTGGTTGTCCTATGAGGCTGCAGTACCCCTAACCCTCTTTCAGTACAGTGTTGATTGGCCCTGTGCTGATCACATGCACTCTCTCCCCAAGGCTCTGTCTATCAGCAGATAGTGGGGGACAGTGGAAGAAGGGGAGGTTAGGAGAAGACATGATCAATCAACCTTTTTACTAGGGTTGTCCCGATACCGATACCAGTATCGGTATCGGGACCGATACAGAGTATTTGCGGGAGTATTTGTACTCCCGCAAATAGCCCCGATGCCTAAATATAATACCCCCCCCCCTCGCCGCCGCCAAAGCCGCCGCATCGAAAGCCGCGCCGCATGGGTTAAACAGGAACGTGCGGGAACATCACAGCTTTCATTTGAATAGCGGTAGTGTTCCTGCGCATATAGACACTCTGATCTGTCCAATCCCGAGCAATATGCATATGTGGGGGACATATGTAGACTGCATATGTGGGGGACATGGCTGCATTTGGGGACACATTTTAAAAAAGTATCGGTATTCGGTATCGGCGACTACTTGAAAAAAAGTATCGGTACTTGTACTCAGTCCTAAAAAAGTGGTATCGGGACAACCCTACTTTTTACACAATGTGGAGGAATAACCCCCTAGGTTCCACAGTGAGTATAACAAGCATGCTTTACTACATATACAGACTTATTTTACTGTTGTGGGTTTAGTACCACTTTAACCACTTAGGACCCGGACCTTTAGGCAGGTAAAAGGACCTGGCCAGTTTTTGCGATTCAGCACTGCGTCGCTTTAACTGACAATTGCGCGGTCGTGCGACGTGGCTCCCAAACAAAATTGGCATCCTTTTTTTTCCCACAAATAGAGCTTTCTTTTGGTGGTATTTGATCACCTCTGCGGTTTTTATTTTTTGCGCTATAAACAAAAATAGAGCGACAATTTTGAAAAAAAAAATGCAATACTTTTTACTTTTTTCTATAATAAATAGCCCCCAAAAACCTGTAAAATATTTTTTTCCTCAGTTTAGGCCGATACGTATTCTTCTACCTATTTTGTTTAAAAAAAAATCACAATAAAGCGTTTATTGATTGGTTTGCGCAGAATTTATAGCGTTTACAAAATAGGGGATAGTTTTATTGCATTTTTTTTTTTACTACTAATGGCGGCGATCAGCGATTTTTTTTCGTGACTATGACATTATGGCGGCCACTTCGGCCAATATTGACACATTTTTGGGACCATTTTAATTTTCACAGCAAAAAATGAATTAAAAATACATTGTTTACCGTGAAAATTACAATTGCAGTTTGGGAGTTAACCACAAGGGGGCACTGAATGGGTTAAGTGTGACCTCATCTGTGTTTCTAACTGTAGGGGGTGTGGCTGTAGGTGTGACATCATTGATTGTGGTTCCCTATATTAGGGAACACACGATCGGTGACGGCGCCACAGTGAAGAACGGGGAAGCTGTGTTTACACACACCCCTCTCGGTTCTTCAGCTCCGGGGACCGCTCACTGGACTCAAGCGGCGATTGGGTCTGCGGGTCCCGCGGTCACGGAGCTTCGGACCAGGTCGTTGGCGCGCGCCGTGCCATTCTGCCGTTGTATATGTGCAGGAGGCGGTCCTTAAGTGGTTAAAGACTGGACCAATATACTGTAAAGCCACATAGGACTTCCCTAAGGTATAATACTGTAATAAGCACAATTATTTTTGCATACCCAGATTACTTAACACCCTGGTGGCACCAAAGTTTGGCTGTTCTAAAGAGAAAAAGAACATATACTTCATTGCAAATATCCAGCATTTAAATGTAAGATGCATTACAGAAACTATCAACTCTTGTTGTGGAAGCATGGCCATGTCTCAAAAAGCAGACAGATATCATGTTTCCCATTGATCTTATTGAGACATCTCACTCTTAATTCTCATTAAATTACTTATACATTTATACAAACAACGCGAAGACCCATAAGAAAATGCATTTTCATTTGAATGAAATACAATTAGACAGTGTGCCAATGTAATTACATGTTTTTTATAAACAGAAATATTACTCCAATTCTCAAGTAATTATATCTCAGTAAATATACAACATTAAATGTCTTTTCTTTCTTTTGTTATCTGTATGAGGCTAATCAGCCATTAGAAACTCTTTGTCTCGTATGCATTGTGTTCTTAGGAGCCTGCTGTAAAAAAAAAGAGAACATATTTGACAACTTACCAAAAAAAAAAAATACCTAAATGCAAGACCAACTGCTGAGTATCATGCTTCACATTTATTCTTACTGTCAATGAAAGAAAACTTGGACATTTTTCTTTCAGTGTTTGAAAAGGTAGTTATTTATTACATTTATATACAATTTACTAATGACAAAACCAATTTAAGTTATAATGCCTTATACCTAAATTTTCCATAGGCTGCAGCCTATCAAATTATTATAGAATGTAAAACCATTGTCGATAATGACCTGCTAAAATAAAACACACACATGATTCTACTGTTTGGAATCTCAAGTTAAATTATAGGCCAAAACCACAATTATTGCCATTTAAATAGTTTGCATAGCATATTTTAAAATGAATACCTACGTCTTGTGGCTCTCATGCCAATCTGGACGCACCAGGGGGCCAGGGGAGTAGAGGAAGATCATGTAATGTCACATAGATGACCTGAAGACTGCAGAGTCTAATGTCTCGTACACATGACCGGTTTTCCTGTCAGGAAAAAAAAAACAAAGTTTTTCCCAATTTGATTCCTCTCCAGCCTGCCTTGCATACAGATGATCATGATAAATCCCGCCTGACCAAAGTACGGTGACGATCAACGCGTACAACGTGACTATAAAGGGGAAGTTCCATTCAAATGGCGCCACCCTTTGGGCTGCTTTTGCTGATCCTCGTGTTAGTAAAAGTTTGGTGAGAGACGATTAACGCTTTTCAGTCAATTACATTGTGACAAATGTGCTATCTCCATTCCAAACGCTAGTTTTACCAGAACGAGCGCTCCCGTCTCATACTTGATTCTGAGCATGCATGTCCCCCCCCCCCCTCGGAAAAGCATACACACGATGGGATAGGAAAAAGACCGCCGGGAATCACGACAGGAAAAGGGAGAGCTGGTTTTAATTTTTTTATGGGCAGTTTTCTTGTTGGGAAAACTGCTATAGAGCATACACATGGCCGGTTTTCCTGACAAAAAGCAAACATGGCAGTTTTCCAATCGGTAAAAACGGTCGTGTGTACGAAGCATAAGGTGTGTATTAATGGATTAAAAAAAATATGAGATTCACTAGACTGAGTAGTCTGTGTACAAATAATCCTATAATTTTACTCTAACCAGCAGTGAAATTGAGTATAGCATCTGTGAGTGGCCATAATTTACCTATTGGTGTATATTTTATGGCATCACTAATGACATCTGTTATTTCTAGTACAGTACATGCATTTGTCTTAGTTCTTACTTGTCTTTGGTCACATCCGAGAAGCTGCAGAATGGTTAAGTTAAGCAACTTGCTCCAAGAAAGCCCATCCTCCACCCAAATCAGAATAAAAGATCATGTAAGCTATTGATCACTTCAGGACAGTGTGACAGGAAGTCAGGTTAATCTGTGGGTGTTGTCTCAGACGGGAGATACATTTCTGCCTTGTTTAGCCAAGAGGTTTAAGGGCGTTGAAAAAACTTCAGCTTTTCAGAATGAGGCAATTTAGGCCTCCATAAGTCTGATTGCTGCATCCTGAGGCTTTTTGAGTTAAGTAGAGCAGTAAGAAAGACTTCTTAAGGGGTGAGGTGGTTGTTGATTTTTCTGTGTGATAAAAATCAAAAAAAGACTAATTTGTCTCTGCTGTATGACCATCAGTGTCTGCCCAGCAGTAGGCTGTGCAAAACTCCATAGATAGGTTCCTGTGTGGTGAAGGTAAACGCCCCAAGTGGCCAGGGTTTATTTTATGTTTTGTTTTATTTATGCTGTTTGGATGCTTGCACTTGTTTCCAGCAATATGGAAGAATAAACCAAACTCTTTGTTTTCAACCGTCTTCAGTTGCCTTATTGTATAGTTCAGTGTGTAGTTAACCCATCCAGGGGGTCACACACCCCCGCTATCGAGCTAACCCCTTACAACAGTAACAAGTGCTTTCAATTTTGGAAGCATTGCTATTACTCACAGTCCACCAACCTATTGGAAACTCCTTTGATCATTGGGCCAATATCAACCCTCTTCTGATTTAGGAGAGTAAAGGACGCTGTAGACAAGGTATGCCCCTCTTGTTTGAAATGTAGCAACATTTGTATATGGGGAAAGCTGAAATGTTCACAAATAGGAAGATATCTCATTGTTAGACTCTATGGTCATGTATGTTTTTAACCTATCTAATTGACAGAAGTAAATCATTATTATTGTGACATCTGCTCCTCAGGTACTAGTTATAAGATGTTTTAGTCTATATTTAGACACCTTTTAATCCACTCCTGCCAATATATTTTACTGTAACCTTTTTGAATTTTTTTAAGTTTATATGAACTTTCATCTGCTGAAATCAACATCCTTAATTCGGTGCAAGGAAAAAGTATACTTTTGTCAATATCAGTGGCAGCCCGTCGATTAGGGGTGCAGGGCCCCCCCCCCCATTCAATACGATTAGCCCCTAATCTACATGCAGGGTGCCGGACACATGGATTTTTTTTCTTGAGCACATGGATTTTTCCATGTTCATGGAGTTCATGGATTGAAAACTGGCTAAAAGGGCAAGTTCAGAGGGTGGTAATAAATAGGGAATACTCAGAATTGTCAGGGTGGAAAGTGGGGTCCCCCAGGGTTCTATCCTGGAACCAATAACAACAAAACCTGGGGAATGCCCAGAGAAAAACCAAGCCTACTTACCAACCAGCTTGCAGAACAACCAATTAACCTGTCTAACAGTATGCGTTAAAAACAGGGGTTTTGTCCTCACGCATTTGCAAACGCATGCATAAGCTACAGAGCTGTGCCAAGGCACCCTGTAATCTGTGGTCCTAACACTAAACAATGAGTTTCCCCACAATGGAGGCACATGCATTCTGATGGATTGATAAGGGAAAATGGACTGAAGGGGAGCCACCCCTCCTTAAAGGTACAGGAGCACACCAAACACCCAGTATGTAGCACAATGGCTTCTATCCTGGGTCCAATCTTATTTAATTTGTTAATAAACGACCTGGAGAATGGGGTAAACAGTTAAATTTCTGTATTTGCGGATGATACTAAGCTAAGCAGGGCAATAACTTCTCCGCAAGATGTGGAAACCTTGCAAGAAGATTTGAACAAATTAATGGGGTGGGCAACTAAATGGCAAATGAGGTTTAATGTGGAATAATGTAAAATAATGCATTTGGGTGGCAAAAATATGAATGCAATCTACTCAGTGGGGGGGGGACCTTTGAGGGGAATCGAGGATGCAAAATTACCTGGGGTTCCTAGTAGATGACAGGCCCAGCAATGGCATGCAATGCCAAGCTGCTGCAAGCAAAGAAAACAGAATATTGGCATGCATTAAAAAGGATTAAGAGGTAAAGCGATTATTCCCCCACTCCACACGACTCTGGTCCGGCTGCACCTGGAACATACAGGGAAATAAAGAAAAAGAAACAGACCGCGCAAAAACTCAAACAATCATCAAAGCAGCTGTACACTGAAAGTCAATAGAATCCTTAAATAGAGTACATGTAAAAAAGCAGTGCAGCGCTAAACACGTAAATAAAATAAAATAAAGTCCAAAAAATCAAAGTGGAAGAGCCACAGAGATTATGAGGCCTCTTGGATGGTCAATGGGGTGCTCAGGTCAATCACCATAGAACACAGCAAACATGTTTCCTCCACCAGAAGTGCAAACCGCTCACCTGAACATATGGACCTCTGTGTGAACAGCAGGTCAATCACGCTGTCCCTTAATAAGGGGTAATGGTGAAATGATTTCTCCTCATACAGGGATATACAATGTAATACCGACATGAAATCACACACATAGGTTGGACTTGTATCTTTTTTCAACCTCACCTACTATGTAACATGATTAGAGCCCGAGGCTCTAATTGCTTAAAAAAAGGGTGGGCTTGGGGCACAGGGCACTGCGCCCTGAGCCCGCCCAGTTGTCTGACAATAGCAAATTAATATTTGCTATTGTCTTCCTGATTTTCCTTTCGGCCAATTAGGAAGTGGGTCTTCAGACCCGATTGGCTGAGAAGTGATCGTATTGGACGTCAAAGGAAGGAGGAGGGAAGCCGCCGTGAAGCTGGATGCGCAGGGTGAAGCTGCCCAGGAGGAAGCCGCCGCCATGGAAGAGGAGGAGATTCAGGAAGTAGTCAAAGCTGCTAGATGGGGTAAGTGCAAGACGAGCAATGGAGCGAGGGGGGTGGCGACGATTGTCTTGTTTGCCACCCCCACCCCAAAATAAATAGCACCAGCCACCACTGGTCTGGATGGAAAATATGTTTTGAAATGCATACAGATAGCACAAGCTACTTGTTCTGGGTTTCCATTTGGCCAGTTCTGTCACTTTTGTTGATATTCTGTTGATCTTGCAACCACTTGTAAGGATCAATCTGTATTCTGGCTTCAGAGGATCGCATAGAACTATACTAGCCCCTCAATCACAAACATTCCCTGATCCATGCCTATTCGCCTCCTCCCTTGCTCTGATATTTTAATAAAGCAGAGGTTCTAGGTATGGTCCTGAATTAGCAAAGGGACAATGCCTAATTGAAGTGGTATTATTGTAAAAATAAAATAAAAAATAAATCTTAAATCAGATAAAAATAACATACCGTATATACTTGAGTATAAGGACGACCCGACCCTAATTTTTCCACAAAAAAAAGGGAAAATTTATTGACTCAAGTATAAGCCTAAGGTGTCCATCTGCATGCTTAACTGTGCTTCACTTTGCCTCACTGTGTCTATGTGCATGCCTCACTGTGCCCATGCCTCACTGTGCCCATGACTAGACTTACGTTTAACATGGGAGTATATAGAAGAGGTGCTTGGGTTTGAAAAATCAGTGCTCCCCGGCCATAGGTCCCCTAGACAGCAAAATTGTGCACACTTGTAGAGGAGAACCGGGGCTAGAAAAAAGGGGGAGTATAGCCTCAGGTAACAGAAGAATAATGTGTATCAACTGGGACTACATGTGTGCCAAGTGTACCTATGGCCGTCCGGTACCGTGTCCCCAAAGTTATGGAAGAGTTGACCGAATTTGAGGTAGGAGCCAAGTGTACCCCCAGGCTGTAGGTCCCCCGGACAACAAACTTTGCACACTTGTAGAGGCAGAGTAGGGCTATAAGTGTGCCAAGTTTGTTCTGGTAACCCAAAGTCCGAGAGATCAGGAGCAAAAAGGTGACTTGAGTATAAAAAGAGGAGTCATTTTCAGCACCAAAAAATGTGACGAAAAACTCGGCTTATACTCAAGTATATACGGTAACTCACATGCATTTAATTTTGGTATGTTATTTTTATCTGATTTCGAAAAAAACTGTAAGACACTATTTTTTTATTTTTTACTTTAATCACAGTTTACTAGCATTTGTCAACTCATTTTGCTTGTTGTCCAGATTTGTTCTTTAACCTTAGCATTGTGTTTACTTGTTGTACATAAGGTAAGAAAGCATTGCTACTCTCAGAATATAATCTTTTTGTCTTTTCCTTAATTAGTATCATTCTTTTATTTTATTTTTTAATCTAAGATTATACTTTGTTTCTAGTTCAAAGAATGCCTTTTTTCATTATAGTCAATCTTCTTTGCCAACCTTATCCAGCAGTGAAGGCCTAACACAAATCTGGTAATATCACAGTCATCTCCATGGAAACAGGCCTGTTAAGGCATGAATACAAAATTAGAGCTGCAGCTTACTGCTGGATGAAGACTGAGAAGAAGCAGGCCCTGGGAAGAAAAACATCATAAGTAATTAGGACTAATAGGCAGGGAAGGAAATGAAAATTAGAGGCAAAAAAGGACTTGTGTATTTACATGTGTCCTTTTCAAAAGCTCTGTGACATCTGTTAAAATTGAATGTATATATCATATTATAAAAATAAATATAACTATATGCAATTGTTTGGAATTACAGAGAACAAAAAAAAAAAAAAAAAAAGTCGTTGTAAGTAAAATTGTGACATTTGGGGGTGGAATAGTAGACGGAACTTGCTTTGCCAAGATGTCCAGGAGGAATCTATAACAATTATTAAGACTGTAACCTCACTGTAAAAAGCATAGGGTTTCCAATTTCCAAAATCACTGAAAATAGAAACATGAAAAAAGAACAAATTCACCCTAACCTCATTTATGAGTGCAACCGTTTAAATCCAACAAGAGGCATTTGTTTCTGCACTTTTTATAAACAGTACCTGGTCTTAGTGGCTTAGGTGAATGTCAGTGGGTTTTAATACTGGAAGTGTGGACTTCCCATGAAAGCCAAAGTCCAGCACTAAGCTCATTAGCTGAATCGGTGACCTCCTGGGCTTAAAATCCTATTAAACTTGCATTCCTGTGAGTCCAGCAGCCATGTGGTTAAGCTCTGCCTTGCCTCTTCTTTAGAAAAAAGATCACTACAACAATGACCCATTTCTATCTCATAGCAGTCAGCAAAAGAATCTTTTTTTCTGCAAAGGTGCACAAGTCTGAATCATGTCTATCCTGGCCTAATGTGACTGCTCATGAAGAATTAAATGTAAACAAAATATATTAAACTACATTTTAATATGTAGTTTAATATACTTTTTTTTATATTAGGAACTATATTAGTTCCTAATAAAACTTAAGAAGAATACTTAAGATAAATAGCTGGGGCTATGCAAACTATGTAAACGTTGCACTGAGAACATTATTGGATTTTTCATTATGTCTTACCTAATAAAACTTAATAAACTTAAATAAAAAATAAATATACAAATAAATATATACCCCCGAAGGAGCCGCTGGTTGATTTGTTGGGTCCGGCATGTTAGATAACTCTTTCGTTGTCTAGGGGTGTGGTGCAAAAAAGAAAGAAGTGAGCGGAGGTCTAGACATTCAATAAAGTTTTTCAAGGCTTAATTTCCAGGCCAACACAGCCAACATCAACTTCAGTTAGGAAGAAAAAGGTTGATGAGAGTAAAGGGGTTAACTTGCAGTGTCAGGCCTGGATGTGGATGGGCAACCCAGCCCTTGATAGCATCAATCTGTGATGGATGGATAGGGCGAATCCTTCCAATGGACTCCAGCCCGGGTCACCGGGAGACAGTAGTGCGTACCTGTAACTCCCAGTCGCCAGATCGGCACTGAGATCCGTTTCAATAGCACCTGGAACCCAGTGGATCACTGGGGTCCTCTTTCGCCTCCAGTTGAGGCTCGATGAAGCCTGCAAGCTTGGCCAGGAGGGCACGCTGGTAAGGGCCCATAGGTGCGCACACCCTGAAGGTGGATGCCGCACCCAGACCCCGCAAAGTTTTAGAACACATGACACCTGTCACAGATATACTCCTCCCCGGCATGCCCTGCGAGGGAGGAGCTCCTCTAATTGGCTGCTGAGGAAGACTTGCTCTTCCAGAAACCCCGCTGGCGCCAACTGCTGGCCGGGGATGATACTACATCTCTAGAATGTAGTCTGGCCCAGGAGACCTTTCTGGAGCGACAGAGGCCATAATTTAAATAAGTCACGAATAGGAGCAACTCTCCTATTCTAACTTTAGCGTAGTGCCCATACTGAAAGTAAGGGGAGCTATATATATATAATATATATATATATATATATATATATATATATATATATATATATATATATATATATATATATATATATATATATATATATATATATATATATATATATATATATATATATATATATATATATATATCCATCCCCCTAATTTGCTATCAAACAAAACCATGCACTACAATATTATGAAATGCAGTGCCAGTGAATATAACAAAAACATACCAAAAAACAAAAGTAAACCTGTTTAATATGCCAAACTTGAAGTCTCTATTATGTTAAAAACAAAGAAATGTTTGCTAAAAAAAATTTTTTTTTTTTTTACTGTTTTAAAACATATTCAATAAAAAAAAATTAAAACATCAAATATCTTCATAAATATAGGGCAAAGTGTATTCTGCTACATGTCTTTGGTTAAAAAACAAACAGTACGTGTATATTAATTGGTTTGTTTGAAAGTTATAGCATCTACATTAATGCATTCTATGCATTAAGGTGAAAAAACATTTGAGTATTAGCACCCCCCCCCCCTCGATTACTTACCTGTCTCCTCGAAAGTCCTGGATCGTAAACGAACAGGCTTCTCGGCTGTCTTCCCGGCTCATTCATTGGTTGATTGAAAGCAGTGCAGCCATTGGCTTGTGCTGCTGTCAATCACATCCAATGATCCAATGACGTGGCGTTCCAGGGGGGGGGGGGTGATACAGTCAGCGCCTATGGCTGGATCACGGTATCACTGGAGCGTGCCCGCAAGCACTCAACACCATGCTCGCTCGCATGAAGGTGTTGAGTTCTTGCTGGGGGAGCCGAGACAGCCGCCAAGAAACCCCAGAAGACCAGGTTTGGGGCCACTCAAAACGAGCTGCACAGTGGAGGTAAGTATAACATGTTTGTTATTTGAAATATATATATATATATATATATATATATATATATATATATATATTTCTTTAGTGTTCCTTTAAGGCAGGGGTGGCCAACCAGTGGCCCGCGGAGCCCTCTGATGTTGCCCGCGACCTCCTGCTCTGGAATGGTGGGTTGGCAAGTCCAGATCACAGGTTGCCGAACCGCCATACCACAGCATCAGTGTTGTGAATGAAGCTGGTGGTAGAGGAAGAAAGTGGCTGCGGAGCAGAACCCCATAAGCCGATGCTTCCTCTACAGTGCTGACTTTTGCCACAGACGGAGTCTATGGCAAAGTTCAGCTAACCCGCAGGATAGACACAGGTGCACTACGCTGCACCTGCAGTGTGGGTAGACCGCAGCCTACCTCCAATCCGAAAAACAGAAGGGAATTTGTCCCCTTCCATCTGGATGGATCAGAGGGCCTATAGAGTAGCCGTAACCTGTTAACCGCTCGCTCCACTCATTGTGGCCCCCGACTGTTTACCAAGTAGCTTAAGTGGCCCTCACTCTTCAAAAGGTTGGGCACCCCTGCTTTAAGGTACATGGCTCATCAGGGGCTCTACTGCAAAATGCCCTGGTGCTAGTCAAAATCCTTGCACTATGGCAAATCAGTTAGAATTTGAAATGAATAAAAAATGAGCGGTCTTTCTTTTATTTTCTACTTATTTAGCAGCAGCAGGGTCATCTCTGATATGTTTGTGTTGAAAAGCATTTTTCAGCATGAACCATGTCAGAGGTAAGTCGGCTACTATTCAACAAATGAGAACAGTTGCTGCAGCCTAGATGGTGGCAATCCATTTACTTGTCTATATTTACATGTATTCCAATTCAGATGTATGTTTAATAATTGCTATAGAAACATTTAGGTTCAGGTGTAAAATTATACTATTTTTTTTTATTTGGGGTATAATGTAGAAGGCATCACATATTACACTCAAACATCTCAAGACATAGATGAGTCCTCAAGACATAGATGAGTATTAGAATATGGGCCTCATATCATAGGAATATATCCAATAACTATTGTGTTGTCATATAGTAAATACATTGGTGTGCTTAGGTCACAACACATTTTTTTCCTAATTCAGAAGAGGGTAGGTAACATTTATAACCGTATAAAATGAAATATCTGTTGTTGCGAACAAAATGTAAATTTGATTAATTTTCAGCTTGATTTGCAGCTTTCAAAGTATTTGACATTTAAAACGCAGTGTGGTAGTCAGTTCTACAGACGGCAATATATGATAACAACAAATGACTGACCTTACCTATTATTTTGATGCCATTTCATTTTATTTTCTGGTACAGCACAAAATGTTCCTGTTTCCTTGAAATACACAAATAGATTAGAAGAACAATTTCTAATGTGCTCTTACACAGTTGCCCTTTGCTCATGTCACTTTTTGCCATAAAAAGATTTGATTAAAAAAAAAAAAAGCTATAGAGTAGTTCTTATCAATACCCTAATCATAGCTCTAGCTTTATGGGGTGCTCTGGTATGCAAATTTCAATGAGTTTCCCTTTCTAAAATGTGAATTTTACATCTTGGTAAATAGTAAGGCCTGTGTGTCTCTTCCTTCCATTATTTACCTGAAAAGCAAATACCCGAAGGTGCCTGATATTCAGTGGTGATTTATTAGGTTTTATGAGACTTAAAGGGACACTAAAGTTATTTTATTTTTTAAATAACAAATATGTTATACTTACCTCCACTGTGCAGCTCGTTTTGCACACAGTGGCCCCGACCCATGTCTTCTGGGATCCCTCGACGGCTGTCATGGCTCCCCCTCTGCAAGAGCTTTCCACCTTCATGCGAGCTTGCATGATGGAAAGCTCTTGCGGGCGCGCTCCCGTGATACAGCGGCGGCCGTAGCCGCCGACTGGATCACTCGGCCCCTCCCCCAGGTATGCCGCATCATTGGATGCCAATGGCTGCGCTGCTATCAATCCATTCAACCTAGCCAATCAATGGCCAGGCTGGGAACCAACGAGGATGACAGGGACGAGCGTGGGACATTTGAGGGGTGAGGTAAGTAAAACGGGGGCTCGGGAGGGGCGGTGAAAAAACATTTACCCTTGCAACCCCTTTAACCACTTAAGGACCCCCGCACGCACATTTACGGCCACAACATGGCTCGTACAGGCACAAGGGTGTAAATTTACGTCCTCGCCTTCGTGCGGTTCAGGGGTCCCATCGGGACCCCCTCCGCGGCATGCGGCGGTCCCCCTGGCTCTGGGAGCGATCGCCGACGAGCAGGCGGATGTCCGTGTTTTCCGCCCCCCCCGCGATCGCTCCCAGCCAATGGGAGCGCTCCCCCTTCGTGTCAGTTCCTCCTCCTGTGTTTACACAGGAAGGAGGAAATGATGTCACCTCTCATCGCAGCAGTGTTTCCCACCGCTGCTGATGAGAGAAGACATCCACAGTAAGTGTGCACCAACACAACACTGACACACACACACATAGGCACATTAACCCCTTGTGATCGCCCCCCCACCCCCCTGTCACAGTGTCGCTGAATGCAGTGATCTAATCACTGCATTTAGTGTCAGTGTGACAGGAAGTGTAAAAGTCAGTTAGTGTTAGGTCCAGGATAGCCCCCCCACCTCCCCCCTAATAAAGTTTTAACCCCCTGATCACTGCCCTAGTTAACCCTTTCACTCCCTATTGCCAGCATCACTAAGCGATCATTTTTCTGATCGCTGTTTTAGTGTCGCTGTTCCCGCTAGGTAGCTATTTTTTTTATTGCGATTTTTTTTTTTTTTACTAAAGACATGTGGCTGAATTAATTTTGGCCTAAATGTTTTACTAAAATTTAGTTTATTTGATTTTTTTTATAACAAAAAGTAAAAAAATTGTGATTTTTTTCAAAATTGTCGCTCTATTTTAGTTTATAGCGCAAAAAATAAAAATCGCAGAGGCGATCAAATACCACCGAAAGAAAGCTCTATTTGTGGGAAGAAAAGGACGCAAATTTTTTTTGGGAGCCACGTCGCACGACCGCGCAATTGTCTGTTAAAGCGACGCAGCGCCGAATTGTAAAAACAACTTGGGTCATTTAGCAGCGTATGTGTCCGGGTCTTAAGTGGTTAAGGTATGCTTTAAAACGTTCAAAGTTATTATCAATGGAAGAACGTAAAAAGCGTAAAAATTCTACTTGCAACTTTTTTACTGCAGCCAGGTAAACCTTAGTGAGGGCTTGGAAAGTGCACAAGTGAAGTAAAAAATGGCTCAGTACTTATTATTGAGAGACTGGCAGCAATCTTACATGATACATTGTTTACTGGGGGAATCTCTCTGGGACCAACGCTGACCCTTTTCCCTCATCCCTTCTCTTAATCGCAAAACTTTTGCTTTCACCGTTGGCAATTACTTGTTTGAAGTTTTGTTATCAACACTCTAGGAATACATGAATAGAAATCAATACTTAATTGATTAGAACATTTTAAAGTGCAAACATGCAAAGTGATTTCAACTGAACACCAACATCATAATGTGTGTATAAAGTCCAAACACAAAATAAGTAAAATAGTGCAAATAGTGAATGTTCAAACAATGTATCAGGAACCTCAGACAATGTATCAACTCCTTCAAATAGTGTACACAATTTTCAAATCCCTGCTTAACAGTAGGTATATTTGACTGAAATTTCTTTCACCACCATCACCTGTCACACATCCTACTCACCAGACTTCCATGACCCCTATTACAGGTGGTCATAAAAAACGCATATGGGTATATCCAGCAGGGGTTGTACACAATCCCAATGATGATCCCAACATTTAACTGACCTCCAGGACACTCACACCAAAAAGGAATCCAGATCATTTGAGCATGTTTCCAGGCAAAAAACGATTTGAGGAGAGTTGTCCAATGATTGATGGGCTTCCATAGTGAAGTATGTCATGATTTTATTACAAAAACAGATAAAAATAAGGTAAAACAGTAAATGTTTGCAGCTTAAAAATTCATGTGCATGCAGATGCCGTGGTGCATTCCAGCTGCACTTCAAAAAACGGTGGAAATTACGTATCACAATCAAGCTTCCTACCGGTTTCGTTGGTTCACACCAACGTCTTCAGGGGTCATGTGATCATGAACATCAGGTCCGCTTTTATACAAGTCTACCCATTAGGGGATGCCCAATCCGGATCAATACTTCCATAATGCTCAATAAAATGTTGCAGAAACATACCAAAATTATAAAAAGATATTTGCTAAATTATTATGAATTTCAGAAGCCTATCAACACTGTTGAGCTCTTGCAGCCTCTTTACTCTAGGAATACAGAATGTCTACCTCGTTACAAGGTGTGGTTCCAAAATGCCAACTATATTTGTGAGGGTTGTATTTCATCATTTACTATGAGCCTCCGAACTGGGGTTTGGTAGTCAAGATCTCCTTTTATAGGTGTGACAAAGTAGACTCAGTAGGCTCTTAGCAATCAACAGCTAGATCAGGGGTGTCAAACACAAGGCCCGCGGGCCAAATACGGCCCTCCAGGCAATTTCATGTGGCCCTTGCACCTCTCCTGCAGCTGCAGGAGAGCTCCAGCTAGGGTTGCCACCTCATCCCTTTAAAACAGAACACATATGAATTACACAGGTTCTGAGGCTCAGGCTAATGCAGATTAGGCACCGAGTTTAATTACCACCATAATCAGCCACAGAACCTGTGTAATTCATATGTGTTCTGTTTTAAAGGGATGAGGTGGCAACCCTAGCTCCAGCCCTTCTCTGGTCCTCCTCTAGATCCCTACTTTCTGTTTCCAAGATTCTTCCCAGCAGGAGCATAAGGAAAGGGGGGTGCACTGTGATGTAAGGGAGGGTGGGGGCCTCAAATTCTGATGGTGGGGTGGCTCTTGACACATAATGTAAGGGGAGGGGATTGCATGGATATCTAATCTTACAGATACAACCGGCCCTTTTGAGGGCAATCTTAATGCTGATGTTGCCCACGATGAAAGTGGAGTTTGACACCCCTGTTCTAGATGTTGGATTATACACATTTATTTCTTGCTGTAGTACACTTAACTTTTTATCATTTTATGTAATAACTACATATTGAAATGAGTATTTCTGTGCAATGAACTGATTTTTTCATATTTATAACTAAGCGCTTTAAAAACATCACACAATCTAACATTTGCAGCAGCATTTGCATTT